>CAUYPK010026475.1:0-13578 GCA_963574355.1 Loris lydekkerianus | reverse complement strand
TAATATCCAGCATCCTTTCATGATCAGAACACTTAAGAAAATTGGTATAGAAGGGACATTTCTTAAACTAATAGAGGCCATCTACAGCAAACCCACAGCCAATATCATATTGAATGGAGTTAAATTGAAATCATTTCCACTTAGATCAGGAACCAGGGAAGGTTGCCCATTGTCTCCATTGCTCTTTAACATTGTAATGGAAGTTTTAGTCATTGCAATTAGGGAAGAAAAGGCAATCAAGTATATCCACATAGGGTCAGAAGAGATCAAACTTTAACTCTTCGCAGATGCTATGATCGTATGTCTGGGAAACCCTAGGGATTCTACTACAAAATGTTTAGAAGTGATCAAGGAATATAGCAATGTCTCAGGCTACAAAATCAACACCCATAAATCTGTAGCCTTTATATATACCAAAAATAACCAAGCCAAAAAACCAGTCAAGGACTCTATTTCTTTCACAGTAGTGCCAAAGAAGATGAAATATTTGGGAGTATACCTAACAAAGGACGTGAAAGATCTTTACAAAGAGAACTATGAAACTTTAAGAAAAGAAATAGCTAAAGATGTTAACAAATGGAAAAGCATACCATGCTCATGGCTGGGAAGAATCAACATTGTTAAAATTTCCATACTACCCAAAGCAATATATAATTTTAATGCAATTCCTATCAAAGCTCCATTGTTATATTTTAAAGATCTCAAAAAAATAATACTTCATTTTATGTGGAATCAGAAAAAATGTTGAATAGCCAAAACATTACTCAGCAATAAAAACAAAGCAGGAGGAATCACGCTACCAGACCTGAGACTGTACTATAAATCGATAGTAATCAAAACAGCATGGTATTGGCACAAAAACAGAGAAGTAGATGTCTGGAACATTCATCAAGAGATGAATCCAGCTACTTCCTGTTATTTGATCTTTGACAAGCCAATTAAAAACATTGAGTGGGTAAAAGATTCCCTATTTAACAAATGGTGCTGGGTAAACTGGCTGGCAACCTGTAGACGATTGAAACTGGACCCACACCTTTCACCATTAACTAAGATAGACTCTCAC
The DNA here is from genome assembly GCA_963574355.1 of Loris lydekkerianus. Lineage (NCBI taxonomy): Eukaryota > Metazoa > Chordata > Mammalia > Primates > Lorisidae > Loris > Loris lydekkerianus. The sequence goes on along the minus strand of CAUYPK010026475.1, from coordinate 12,515 downwards.
TGGATAAAAGATTTAAACTTAAGACATGAAACTATAAGAATACTTGAAGAAAGTTCAGGGAAAACCCTTGAAAGAATCAGCCTGGGAGAATATTTTATGAGGAGGACTCCCCAGGCAATTAAAGCAGTATCAAAAATACACTACTGGGACCTGATCAAACTAAAAAGCTTCTGCACAGCCAAGAACATAGTAAGTAAAGCAGACAGCTCTCATAATGGGAGAAAATATTTGCAGGTTATACCTCTGATAAAGGTCTAATAACCAGAATCCACAGAGAACTCAAACGTATTAGTAAAGAATGTATTAGAAAAGAACACGTGATCCCATCTCAGATTGGGGAAGGGACTTGAAGAAATACTTCTCTAAAGAAGACAGATGCACAATCTACAAACACATGAAAAAAAGCTCATCATCCTTAATCATCTGAGAAATGCAAATCAAAACCACTTTGAGATATCACATAACCCCAGTAAGAGTAGCCCACATAACAAAATCCCAAAACCAGAGATGTTGGCATGGATGTGGAGAAAAGGGCACACTTCTACACTGCTGGTGGGAATGGATGTTTGGAGAATACTTAGAGACCTAAAAATAGACCTTCCATTCGATCCTATAATTCCTTTACTAGGTTTATACCCAGAATACCAAAAATCACAATATAACAAAAACAACTATACCAGAATGTTTATTGTTGCCCAATTCATAATTACTAAGTCATGGAAGAAACCTAAGTGCCCATCGACCCACGAATGGACTAGCAAATTGTGGTACATGTATACCATGGAATATTATCCAGCCTTAAAGAAAGATGGAGACTTTACCTCTTTCATGTTTACATGGGTGGAGCTGGAACATATTCTTCTTAGCAAAGTATCTCAGGAATGGAAGAAAGAGTATCTAATGTACTCAGCCCTACTATGAAGCTAAATTATAGCTTTCACATGAAGGCTATAACCCAACAATAGCACAAGACTATGAGGAAAGGGCCAAGGTAGGGGAAGGGCAGGGGGAGATTAAGGTGGAGGGAGGGTAATGGGTGGGGCCACAGCTAAGGTGCATCTTAGAATGGGTACAGGTAAAACTTACTAAATGCAGAATTCAAATGTCTACGTACAATAACTAAGAAAATGCCATGAAGGCTATGTTGAACAGTTTGATGAGAATATTTCAGATTGTATATGAAGCCAGCACATACCCCTTGATTGCACTAATGTACACAGCTATGATTTAACAATAAAAAAAAAAAACTAAAAAAACCAAAACACAAAAAACTAATTACAGTTTGTACTGATGAATGTATCTATGGAATGATTAATGTCTGTTGCCCTCATTGGACAGGAAACATCCTCCTTGACAATACCAGGCACAGAAATAACAGTCAGGCTGGCCTCCCTAAGAGGGTTCTTGGATTGGAGAAATGGATTAGTAAGGGGATCTCAATTAGAGGAAAGGAAACCCAATGTGAACTTAGAGATGACAGCCCCAAATTAATCTATTCCACAGAAATATGCTAATGTGAATATGTCTTCCTGACTGTCCTGTCTTATGGAGAGTTTGGTGACAAACAGTATACCAGAAAATGCCTTCATTATGAAGTTTTAGGATTAAATAATCTCCATAGTCCTTTTTAGCCATAAAAATTACTAGGAAGTACGATATTAAATGTAATAGTGTTTTTATATGCACTTTGGAGTATTTACACCTATTCCATATTACACCTAGTAATATGCTTTTTTCCCTGTAGCTCATACTGTTTTTAATTGATCCTTGCTTTTACTATTTTTTTGATCTTTAATAGAAGAAATTGAATGCAGCAACATATAATGCTTTCATAGCAGGGAGGAAAGAGTTTAATAACTTTGCTTACATAAATGTACTTATTTATCCTAACATTATCCTTTGCCTCAGAATTGGATAAAATAAAATTTGAACTCTAAAGTAAAATTGCAAGTCCTTGTTCATGTTGTTCTGTGGAAACTATTTAACGAGTAGCTAATATGGAATTCAATATAGTTAATAATTTTATGAATAGTTTATTATAGGGTAGGCACAGTGGCTCATGCCTGTAATCCCAGCACTTTGGGAGGCTGAGATGGGAAGATCACTTGAGGCCAGGAGTCTGAAACCCAATCTTCACAAAAAATAAAAAAGTGTAGCCGGGCATTGTGGTGTGTGCGTATAGTCCTAGCTGCTCCAGAGGCTGAGATGGAAAGACGGTTCAAGCCCAGGAGTTTGCAGTTACATTGAACTATGATCAGACCACTGTACTCCAGCCTGGGCAACAAAGAGAGACTCCATGTCATTTCTTTATTGTATTAGGGAGTATTTTTCATTAGATTTATAAAGTTGTGCCTACATCTATGACTTCTTAAACAGCCCTGACTTACAGGGAACAATCCTAGATGAGATTGTGTCTAATGAGCTGATGGTAACCAGTCCCAGGAGAGTGGAGTAGTGAACATTGTGATTTGTATTTCCAGAAACTTGCAAAAGGCTCCAGTCTTGGTTTATGATTCTGTTCTTTTCCACTCCATTTCCTGTAGTCTAGATGGGCCTCACTTCCCAGTGTCAGGAGTGGAGCATGTGACCAAGAACCAGGCTAACAGTATAGTGCAGACTTGTTTTCAACTGGTCACAGCAATTGACTGGGGGCTGGCAGACATACTGAATCTTGCAATTGGGAAAATTAGGGCACAGGTTAGGCCCTCTTTCCATTATATTTGAGGTGGAAGGACGTGAGGCTGCAGGGGCCATGGCATCTTGCTCCCAAGAAGGAAGAACTCATGAGGCACCAACTCAGAGGATGGGCCTTGGTGACATCTACTGACCTCTGTATTGACTCACAGCTGAAATCATTCCTGCTCCCTAGGCCTTTTCAGTTATGTGACCCATTGCATTTCTTTTAATTTCTTTTTCCTGTGATTATTTCATGAGTCCTCTCTCCTTTGTAGCTCACAGAGCTAATACAGGTGCTTTCAAGAGTTTCTAGTAGGTGGCTGAATTTCTACCATGAAGACGTGAAGATATTCATCAATTCAGTAGCCCTTTGATATTAGTACAGTGCCCCTCATACCTTCCTCATTCTCAGGTTGGATGGCTTCTTTAGGAATCATTTCTCCAAAACAACAAAGTTTTTGTCACTCGACGAGAGTTATTGGACTGTACAACATGAGTCAATTTTAATTAGAGAATTCCCTACTTCAGGGCTTTCAACTGGACCACATGACTTGTTCTCACATATTCACCTTGCAATGGTACAACCTGGCATTGTATTTAGACAAATTATAAATTGCAGTGCATTTGTGTGATTGTTTTAAGGCAATCAAAACTGAAACTCAAGCAAATCAAATGCCAAGGAGAATTAGCTGCTTGTAAGGAGCATCCTGCTTACTTGGGCATGCTCTTTCAGAATGTAGAAGTAAGGCATTGCTAGCCTTGGTATGCAGTGTGTCTGATCAAATCTATGATGAGTAAATTGATGATATATATTTAAAGCATGAGCAAGATTTTTTGGATGTAAGAAGATGTACCCTCTTATTTGGGGAGAGAAATGGATTTAATGTAGAAGATGAAAGACTATAGTAAGTTTAATCTAGGTAAGTATCTGGTAGCTAAGGGGATCTGGTTGCAAGGTGGAAGTATTAGAAGGGAAAGACGATTTCAGTTGTCCCTTTATTTATTTTTAGTTTTAGTTTTTTGAGACAGAGTCTCAAGCTGTGGCCCTGGGGATAGTACCATGGCATCACAGCTCACAGCAACCTCAAACTCTTGGGTTTAAGTGATTCTCTTGCCTCAGCCTCCCAAGCAGCTGGGACTACAGGCACCTGCCACAGCGCCCGGCTATATTTTGGTTGCAGTTGTCATTGTTGTTTGGCAGGTCCAATGGTGTATGTGGCTGGCACCCTAGCTGCTGAGTTACAGGTGCTGAGCCTCAATTGTCCCTTTAACATGAGAAATAATTACTATCTTGGAACTGCCTTCTCTGAAGAAAATTGCCTATCTGACACTCTGGAGTAATTATTGCTAAGATTAAGGTCCAGACTTTATGAGTCCTAACCTTGTAAATATCCCATTTATAAGCAGATAGGGCTGCTTCTATATGGGAAGAGAAAAGTTTCCACAGAGGGCACAAACAAGGAATAATTGTGTTATAAGAGTAGCAAATTTAAATGTTCTCAAATGGTTGTTCATTTGCATGTATACTACAGTACCTAATTTTCACACCTATAAACAGAAAATTCCAAGGATAAACTGTTCTGTACAGACTCTCTCCAGCATCAGCTCACACCAAAGAAGTGCTCATTTCAGTGATGTTGCCAAGACCTAGTCCAGGAGTTAGTTCTAATCTTACCTTTTCCTGGTGCCAAGTCACTATTTACACAAACTCTTTCAAGAATGTTATTTATTGATAAACCATCTAGTGCAAATGTCCTTATGACAGAACGATTTTTTTTTCTTTTGGGTAGGTGCCTAGTAATGGGATGGTGGGATGAAATGGAAGGTCTATTTTAGATTTCCACAGGGGCTGTATTGAATGACCCATGGTGGGAGGTAGGTGGCAAGTAGGGTAAACCTACTTCATTTTTTTCTTCAATTTAACTTTCTCTCTTAAGCATCACTAAAGGGAGAAGCTGAAACCCCACTTAGTGATGATTGTTTCATAAATTAAAAATGTGATTTCTGTGATTTGCTTAGGTTCTACTTTTTGTCCACTACTTTAAAAAAATCAACTAATCATACATCTCATGTTTTTCTAGAGTACAAATATTTAGACACCGATATTTTCATTAGTGCCAATAATGAAAATACTGTCATTTATATTTTATCTTATATAGAAAACACTTTCAGAAGTCAGTTTAGTTATTTTTCATAACAACTCTCTGAGGAGGGTTAGCAAGAGAACTCCTCATGCTGAGTTTTATCCATGTGATGAATTATGCTTAGTATATTTATTTTTATTTGAAGAGTTCAATTACAAAATTGAGTCGTATGGAGAAGGTGTCATTTTTATGCTACTTAAAAAAGATCAGTTTCTTTCACTCAAGGAATTTATGCTCAAATGAAGAGAAAATTTTTGCATCCCCATATATATTCAGGGCTGCTAATAATTACTCTATGGTCTGGAAGAAATTGTGTCTGAGTAACAAAACTGAATTGGAAAATATTTTTTCAAATGAGCCTTAATTTTTTTGTAAAAAGTCAATTACAGAAGCAGGGAGTAGAGTGGATGTTGCCTGGGGCTGAGGGAAGGGATGAAGTAAATGGGAAGATGTTGGTCAAGGGTGCAAATCTTCAGTTATACGTTCAGTAAGTTTGGCATGTATTTCATTCACGTGTATTTAATAACAAAGTATGGTATCCCTGAAAAAGAAAAGCACCTTAATTTTTTAAAACCTGAACCATAAATAAGGAGAGATACTTATTTCTTTTTATTTGCAAGGGAAGATAAGAGATACTGTTAAATTTTTGCTTCATTTTATCTTCTGATTCATATCTAATCAACTAAGTTTTTTGATCTGTCCTCTAAGTATTTAGTGATTTACAAAGATGCAACTAAAAGGGGCCCAATGTTCTTCTTTGTAATATGAGAAATGTTGAATCATGATACTTTCTAATTTATCTGTTTACACATAAGATGTTCAAGTGGAAATGTTAATTATTCTGTTTAGCAATTCAGAATGTTATCACAAAGATGTCTGGAAGATGCTTCTCTACAGGAAAAAAAATTCTGAATATCCTCCCATGTTTTCTGGCATTGTGTATATTTTTTGGCATTATGAATTTTTATAAAATATATGTATACACGTGTGTGTATAGTGTTGGAGATACAAATGTACGAGGTTGGACGACAATTAAGTTTGCAAACTTATTCTTGAGAAGGTGCTACCTACCTTATTGCTGAATATCACTATGTTCACCTTCAAAGTACACAGCTTGGGAAGCTTTTCATCAAAACTAGGGCCTACTCCACCCTTCAAAGCACTTTTTCTAGGATTAGTTTCGGAACTTAATTGTCATACCTCATACATTATTCAGCAGTGTTCTTAAACTGTTAGAGCCCAAAGTGTTTTTAATATTAAAAATTTCCTCTCATCCACCTCTTCCATAGTAGCTGAAATCTATATATTCATTGACTAAGAGGATGAAAAATCCACACAGGAGGTGAGCTGTATCTTTCTGTGCTCTTCTTATTTCACATAACACATTCTCTGTTTCCATTCATGTTATTTCAAATGGCAGAATTTCATTATTTTGTGGCTATATAATATTCCATTATGTATACAATTTCTTTATCTGTTCATCCACTGTTGGACACTTGGGTTGATTTCATGTCTTGGCTGTTGTGAATAGTGCTGCAATAAACATGAGAGTGCAGATATATATTTATTTTATTATTTTTTTTTTATTGTTGGGGATTCATTGAGGGTACAAGAAACCATGTTACACTGATTGCATTTGTTAGGTAAAGTTCCTTTTATAATTGTGTCTTACCCCCAAAAGGTGTGTCATTGAATTCCTTTCTTTTGAATATATAGCCAGCAGTGAGATTGCTGGGTCACATGGTAGTTCTATTTTTAGTTTGTTAAGAAACTTCTATACGGTATCCATAGTGATTGCACTAATTTACATTCCCACCAAAAACAAGTATTCCCCTTTCTCCATATCTTCACCAGCATTTATTTTTAATGTCTTTTTCATAAGATGGTATCTCACTGTAGTTTTTAATTTGCATTCATCCTTTTTCTTTTTAAGGCATTGTATTTCTTCTTAATTTTCTACTTAATCAATTAGACAATTTATTAAACGTGATGAATTACATGTATGTAGTATGTGCTTAAAACCCCTGAACATTAACCAATAAAAACAAAGTAATCAGTTAAAAAAAAGAAAAGAAAAGAAAAAGCCTATAAAGTTTAACTTATGAAGTGAACTGCATTTGTCCTTTGCTTATCACATTTTCTGCCTGTTCACAAGGTGTGTGAAATGCACTGTGCTCTTTATTTAGACCACCAAGAGTGTTGTCAACATGGAGTGACTGTCCACTTGACGTGCCTGTCAGTGTCCACTAAGGGACATAGCCTGTGGGCTGAAAAGAGCTGCTGAGGAGTGACATTCACACTATTTTTTGAGGGCCATTAAGAATGATTCCCAAGTATTATATTGGAAAAAGTATAAATTCATAATACAAATGTGAACTCTCTATTGTCATATGCTACACACACACACACACACACACAAACACACAACAGGTGGACATTAAGTTCATGTGCAAGTTAAATTGTGTACTAATTTAGTATTTAGTAATTAGTACACAATTTAGTAATTAGTACACAATTTAAATTGCACATGAACTATATATACACATGTATGTATATCTTTTAGGATGCCAATTACCTGAAAAATTCCTGAGATATTTTCTCTTCTGTACTGTGACTCCCCCATGGAATTTCATCAAAAGCATGAGTGGAGAGTTATTCTTGGAATTAATGACTGTCTGTACTGGTGGGGTGGAGTGGGAGGAGGAAGGGCGTGGCATGGGGAGTGGGGCAGGTGGGGCAAAGTCAGTGCAGATTCTTTCTTTGGTGTTGCCTGATTGTGAGCTGGCTTCATTGATAGAGCTTTCACAGGAGACTCTAGGGAGCTGAAATAACATAAATATCTAATTATTAATAGGCAAAAACAGGACCTGACCATCTTTCTAAATTATTTTTATAGTCTCTTATTCCGACTTTCTTCATTTATCCATCCATCAGAAATATGCTGATTTTCTTATAGTCCTATGAACCTACCATTTCTCCTTATTTCAGAAGCCCAACTCAGGATAATGCTCTGTTCTTCCTGTGGGCTTTACTAATATCTTGGTTAAAGTCATTTGAGACAAACTAAGCACACTATTCTTTTCTAATGCTTAATTTACAATCAGAAATCTAGGTTTTACAATCCAACGAGATTATGTCTTCTTTCATGCTCCAGAATGTTAAATATTTGTGATAGATCAATTAAATTTTTGAAAAACTACTGTTTAAACCAATCTGGCTGAGAAAAGTTGACACGTACACACCCTAAGATCCAGAAATCACTCTCCTAGGCACAAACGCTAGAGGAATTGTTGCATATATGTTCCAGGAAACAGGCAAATAAATCTTCATGGTTTGTTAACTGAAAAACATAAAACAAAAAAACAGAAATAACCTAACAGTAGAATGTGATTTCTCAGTGACGAAATACCAACAGCTACCCACTCCACAAAGATTTGAATGCAGCAAGTCACAGAAGAATGTATATGGTATGATTATTCCTTTTATATAAAGTATGAAAACAGGCAAAACTAAACATTACATTGTTAGTAGATACACCAATGCAAAACTAAAGAAAAGCTAGAGAATGACTAGTATAAAAATAAGGTTAGTGATCAACATCAGAGGATGGGTGGGAAATGTGATCTGTGAGAGGCACATAGGGCATTAAAAGTCGCAGTTAGCGGTTGATATCTTAGATGTATGATGTGTACACACTGCTCATGTATGTGTAATATTCCTGTGTATGTATTTTACAATTTGTAGAAAGAAAGTACAATAGGGAACGCACAAAAGTACAGTTTGTGATATCTACTACCAACCAATAACTTCAATAATTTTTTTTTATCAACAACTTCAATAATTAAAATAGATGGAAATGGTTTTAATTTTTATTTTTTATTTTTTTGAGATAGTGTCTCACTCTGTCACCTGGGCTAAATCAGCTCACTGAAAACTCAGACTCCTGGACTCAAGCAATCCTCTTATCTCATCCTCCCGAGGAGAGGAGATTATAGACACAAACCACCATAGCCAGCTAATTTTTCAATTTTTGTGTACAGACAGGGGTGTCTCTCTTGCTCAAGCTTGTCTTGAACTCTGGACCTCAAGTGATCCTCTAGCTTCAGCCTCCCAAAGTGCTAGGATTACAGGCACAAGCCATCATATCTGGCCTGCTATACTTTCTATCTAAATTTTTATATGTGGGAAAAAATTCTATGGGATTGATGTAGCTTCTGCTGTTTTTACTTTGCTTTTTAAGTAATAAAAAAAATTTTTTTTAAAACGACCTATTTTTTTTTAAATTTTATTTATTTTTTTATTGGTGTTGCAGTTTGGCTGGGTACAGGGCCTGAACTCACCAATCTCAGCATATGGGGCTGGCGCTCTACTCCCTGAGCCACAGGCATCACCAATAAAAATTTTTAAGATTTTAATCTTCCAGAAGCCACTATACTTTCTCATACTAATTACTCAATGTGCACAAAAGGTCAACTTGTACAGAGTAACTGTGGGACTCTCCCAATATATATTTCAATCAATTTTGATGAAACATTCTTGATTTCAAGGATTCATGAAATAAGAAGTTGCCAGAGATGGAAAAAAATCTTAGAAATCACCTGAACAAAACTCTTTAATTTTTCAAGTGAGGAAATTGAAAACTCTCCAAAGGAAAATAACCTGTGCAAGACACACACTCAATTGGTAGAAGAGTCAGAACTGTAACCAGACCCTGACATCCTGCCTTACGATAGCATTGGGGGAGTGTGGTAGGAGTTCTGCTGTGGAAAGTCAGTACCTGAGCATGTCTTAATCTTTTCAAGTTGAGAGTTGGGCAAGGGATGGATGAAAAGAATAGGATAAATATTAGACATTTGTTGCCAGTTCATTTTTGGCAAAGGCACCGATGGTAGTATCAACCATAATGTATTTTTTAAATCTTTGATTTTATTTGTTTGGGTTTTCTTTCTTTATTTCTTAGTCTAGATAAAGGTCTGTCAATTTTGTTTGTCTTTTTAAAAAAAAATCCTAGCTTTTTATTTTGTTGATACTTTACATTGTTTTTCAACTTTCACTGTTTTTTAAATTTTTTTATTTTTTCAAAACAGGGTCTTGTTCTGTTGCCCAGGCTGGATATACAGTGGCACAAAAATATCTCAGTACAACCTCAAAATTCTGGTTTAGGTGATCCTCCTGCCTCAGCCTCCTGAGTAGTCAAGGACTACAGATGTGCACCACCAAGCCTGGCTAATTTTTGTTCTAAGTTTTTATAGAGATAAGAGTCTCATTATGTTACCAAAGCTGGTCTCAAACTCTTGGTTTTTAGTGATTCTCCTGCCTTAGCTCCTTGCTGGATTTACAGATGTGAGCCTCTGTGACAGTCTAATTTTTACTTTTAAAGAACGTATCTTATGATATGTTCACGATATCTCATTTAAAATAAACTTAAAAAACCATAGCTGTTTAGCTTTATGGGGATATTGAAAGCTTAAACAAGAGTATAAGAGAGAGAGAAAGGTAAATCTAGACCAGCTACAAAGGCCTCGTTATTTCTGACAAGGAGGTTAAATTTTACCTCATTGGCCAGGGCCAGGATTAGGATGGTGAAAAACTTAAGAGGGTGCTAAAAATTTCAATAATCAAAATATATAACATTTTAAAATACTGTTTTAAAAATAAAATTAATATAAACTTCCATGGTCAACAAAATATTCTAAATGAAGACAGGATCATTGACAGTGGGATATCACACACTTAGGCAAAGTTGTGACTAATAATCATCGTAAAGCTTTGGAAGGATAATTTTGATGACAAGAAAGACTGAGGCAGAGGCACCATAGAATGTCGCAGTAAAACGTAAGACTATCCTATCAAGCCACTGGCTGTGTGAAAGAGAGGAAGAGTCAGTTTCAATCTTCTGAGCTCATCTGGACATTCCAGCTCCTTCTTGGCCTAAGAGCAGGTTTTCAGACAACCTCTAAGAAAAACAGTATGGCTATTGCTCAAAGAACTAAAAGTAGACCTACCTTTTGGTCCAGCAATCCCACTGTTGGGTATTTACCCAAAGGGGGGAAAAAAGACATTTATAAAAAAAGCACAACTAAACATTTGTACCCTCATATTAATATGCAATTTAAAAAAGACACACATTCTTGAAAGTTAATAGCAGCATAATTCACAATCACAAAGGCGTGAGAACAATCCAAGTGCCCATCAGTACCTAAATGGGTTAATAAAATGTGGTACATGTAAATCATGGAGTATTACTCAGCCATAAAAAACAATGGTGATCTAGTACCTTTTGTAATGGGAAACTGTTCTTCTAAGTGAAATATTACAAGAAGGGAAAAACTAATACCACGTGTACTCAATACCAAATACTTGCACATATGGAAGTGAAACTCAACAAATATCAAGAGGGAAGGTAGGAAGGTGGGGGGAGGGAGAGAACAGCTAAATTCACACCTAAGGGGTACAAGGCACATTATTTGGGTGAAGGGCACACTTGGAAGTTCGACTCAATTTGTATTAAAACAAATTATGTAACCAAAATTTGTGTATCCCCATAATATTCTGAAATTTAAAAAATTCAAGGTTAAATATCAGTAAAACTACAATGACAGCACATACCTTTCAAAATATATGAAAGACTAAAATATAAAAGATAAAAAGAATAGTCCATGTATCAAAACCACAAAGATAAAACATTACCTAGAGAGAAAGCAAACCAAACTGTAATAAACCCAGATAGAACAAAACGATTGTCAGAAAAGTCGATACTCATTCACACAGTTATGATTTAATAAAAAAAAAATGTGAGTAGGTCAAATATTTCTAGTAAAGAAACAAAGAAACTGAATGAAACCACTCGTACTGACTCAAAATTAATGTTCACCAATAGCTGAGCATATGAAATATACCGTATATACTCGAGTATAAGCCGAGTTTTTTTGGCACAAAATTTGTGCCGAAAAACCCGAACTCGGCACAAATTTTGTGCCGAAAAAAACTCGGCTTATACTCGAGTATATATGGTACCAAAAAAGTTACTAAAAAATAACATATAAAGATAATAGGTAAATAGAGACTAAGCAAGAAACAATAGTAAACATCAGAAAAAACAATAATGTAGGTTAAAAAAATATTACTCATGAAACCATGTTGTGCTATCTGAACAAAGAGCCCAAATCATTACATAGATGTAACTTCAGTGAAACTTAACGAACTGAATGCTTCACATCGAGACGTATAAGGGAAAAAACCACAATTATTAAAAGGAAATATTGGCAAATATATAGAACTGGAGAGTTACAATTACATTTCTTTTACTCTTTGAATAATTAATTTGGCAAAGAATAACCATTTTAGATTTACAGAATCTGAATAGGGCAATTAAAAGGTCGATTTAAAAGATCCATGTTGGACTGTTACTATACAGAGAATCCATCTTATTTTCCAGTGTTTTCAGAATATTTTTTTTTTTTTTTTTTTTTCATTTGGTCAGAATGGCCATTCTGTTATTTATTCCATAACAAATAGCATTTAGTTTTTATTTTTTTATTTTTTTATTTATTTATTTATTTTTTTTTTATAATTTATTTATTTTTTTATTGTGGAGAAGGGGCAGGGAAAGAAGGCGGGGGAAGAGGTGAGTGACAGGGTCGGGCCAGTGGCATGGTACCACATTGGCTGTATCTAGGTAGAGGCAGTTTCAGG
>CAUYPK010026473.1:0-41425 GCA_963574355.1 Loris lydekkerianus | reverse complement strand
TGAAACTTAGTAAATGTAGAATGTAAATGTCTCAACATAATAACTGTGAAATTGCCAGGAAGGCTATGTTAACCAGTGTGATATAAATGTGTCAACCGGTCTGTGAAACTAGTGTATGATGCCCCATGATCATACCAATGTACATAGCTATGATTTAATAAAAAAAAAAAAAAAAAGTTCATAGTAAGTAAAAAACCCAAAGAAATAAAAATTATAGCAGAAATTAATAAAATTAATAGAGAAAAACAACAATACCAACAGTTATTTCTTTGAAAAGACCAATAAAATCAATAAACTTCTAGTCAGACTATGAAAAAAAGGGAGCAGACAAAAATTACTAATATTAAAAGTGAAAAAGAATTTACTACAGACCTCATGGACATCAAAAGGATAATAAAGGAATATTGTGAACAACTTCATACCCACAAATTTCATACCATAGATGAAATGGACCAGTTTTCTAAAAGATATAATTTACCAAAATTTAAGTAGAAATAGAAAATCTGAATAGACCTATACCTATTAATGAAATGAAATCAATAATTAATAATTTCCAAAAACAAAAATCACTAGGCTCACATAAGTTCATTGGAGAATTCTATCAAACTTAATGAAGAAATTATAACAAGTCTCAACAATCTTTTTCAGATAATAGAAGCAGTAGGAATACTTCCTAACTCATTCTATGAAGCCAGGATTAGCCTCATGCCAAAACTAAATGAAGTCATTTGCAGACCAATGTTTCTCATGAAAATAGATGCAAAAGTCCTCAACAAAATATTAGCAAATAAAATTCAATAGTGTGTAAAAAGAATTGTATATCATGACCAAGTAGGATTTGTCCCAGGTATGCAAGGCTGGTTTAATTAATGTGATCTATCAGATCAAAAGCCTAAAGAAGAAAAATCATACGATCATATCTATAGATGCCGAATAAGCATTTGACCAAACCTGACACCCATTGATTATAAAAACTTTTATCAAACTAGAAATTGGGTAGAATCTCCTCAACATGAAAAATAATATCTACCAAAAAACAAAACAAAACAAAAAGACCATAGCTAACATCACACTTAATGGTGAGACACTGGAAGTTTTCACTCTAAGATTAGGAAAAAGGCAAGCATGTCTACTCATACCACTAATTTTTAATCATATGGAAATAAAATGTAGAAAAATAGGGAAGGAAGAAATAAAACTGTCTTTGTTCACAGATGGCATGATTGTCTTTTAGAAAATTCAAAAGACGCTAGGCATGGTGGCTTATGCCTGTAATTCTATCATGTTAGGAGGCTGAGATGGGAAGATAGCTTGAAGTCAGGAGTTTGAGACCAGCCTGAGTAACATAGCAAGACCCTGTCTCTAAAGAAAATAAAATCAGTCAGAAGTGGTGGCTAATGTTTTAGTTATCTTGTAGATATTGACAAGCTGATTCTGAAATTTATATGAAAAGACAAACGTCCCGGAATAGCCCACTCAATATTGAAGAAAAACCAAGTTGGAAGACTGACACTACCCAACTTAAAGACTTAATATAAAACAATAGTAATCAAGATAGTGTGGTATTGATGAAAACGGAATAGACAAATACATCAATGAGAGAGAATAGAGAGCTCAGAAATAGGCACTCCATGACTTAGCAATTATGAATTGGCCTGCAATAAACAGACTGATGATTCTTAATGCAGTAAGATGGTGGAAGAATCCTCCAGGGTCCCTTTCTAAGGGCACCAATCCCATGACTGAGGGGTCTCGTAGGTCAGCTCCCAAGGCCCCATCTCCTAACACCATCACATTGGGAGTTAGTATTTCAAACCGTGACTTTGGGGGGAGACATAAACATTCCTTCCATTGTGAAGAGTTAAGTGGGAAGCGTATGCTTTGTCTAAAAGGGGCAGCGTGTTCGGGAGGACCCAGAGAGTCTAGTCGGAATGTTTTCAATAGAACTGATCTGTGTGTGTGTAAAAATTCACTTTGTGGGGTTTTCTTTTATACAGATACATCATTTTGGTTTTTCTTTTATATATGCATATAATTTCCAATTAATACAAGGGCACAAACAATTAGACCAAGTCCAAGCTGTAGTTAAGCCCTTCACCCAGGAGGTGTGCCGTGTACCCCTATATTGTACCATTCAGTGAGAGCTCTCTGATCCCCCTCCTGCCTCCCTCTCCCCCACAATTTGAATGTGGTTGTGTTTCTCTCTCGTGTGTGGGGGCTGGGGGGTGGTTTCACATGCGTATTGAGAACCTTGGATACTTACTTTTCGATTCTTGTGATATGTCACTAAGAAGAATGTTCTCTGACTCAATTTTTATTATTTTATTTTATTTTGTTTGTTTTTTTGAGACAGAATCTCACTATGTTGTCCTCGGTAGAATGCTGTGGCATCACAGCTCACAGTAACGCCAAACTCTTGGGCTTAAGAGATCCTCCTGCCTCAGCTTCCTGAGTAGCTGGGATGACAGGCACCTGCCATGATTCTGGGTTAGTTTTTCTCTATTATTTATTTATTTATTTAAGACAGAGTCTCACTATGTCACCCTCGGTAGAGTGCTGTGTCATCATAGCTCACAGCAACCTCAAACTCTTGGGCTTAAGTGATTCTCTTGCCTCATGCTCCCAAGTAGCTGGGAATACAGGCGCCCACCACAATGCCTGGCTATTTTTTGTTGTTGCAGTTGTCATTGTTGTTTAGCTGGCCCGGGCTGGGTTCAAACACACCAGCCTTGGCTTATGTGGCTGACGCCGTCACCACTGAGCTATGGGTGACTCCATCTGACTCAATTTTTAAATGCACGATGGTGCCACACCAGGCTGGATTTGAACCCCCAACCACGCAGGACTGTGATCCAGGCCCACCCATCAGGCCGATGGTTGCTCTTTGTACTTCTGCACTGCCAGCAGAAGGGAATCTGTGGCCCAAGGATCAGCATTAGAAGGTGCTTTGGAGACAAACAAGAATTTCACTCTTGCACAATAAACACAGACTATTCCAATGCCAGAGGCAGTTTATTGGTGATGCCAGGGGCCATGGATTCCCTAATTTGGGAGTTGAGGAAAGCTTCAGCCTTAGATACTGGGACTGATAAGCCACAGAATCTCTGGGGAGGTTTGGGGCTGTCATCTGATGCTGTGAGAGTTCAGAAAAGGCCCAGTTTTCTGTCACAAGGAAACCAGTGTGAAGGGGATGCAGGCTGTCTCTGTGCCTGGCCTCAGGGCCTCCCATGTGCTTTGGGAAACTCTGCAAGCTCCAGGAAGAAAAGGCAGCTGATTAGTTAGTGTGCACATCAGGAAGCCGCCCTGAGAGCTTCTCCCTCCCTCAGATGTCATTACGGCTCTCCAAATGGCAAGACTTTCTCAAACTTGAGATAGAGTCTCAAGCTGTTGCCCTGGTTAGAGTACTGTGGCATCCGCTCACAGCAACCTCAAACACTTGGGCTTAGGTCATTCTCTTGCCTCAGCCTCCCAAGTTGCTGGGACTACAGGTGCCCACCACAATGCCCAGCTATTTTTTGGTTGTAGTTGTCATTGTTGTTTGGTGGACCTGGGCTGGATTCGAATCCACCAGCTCCGTTGTATGTGGCTGGCGCCTTCGCTGCTTAAGCTACAGGCGCCGAGCCAGACTTTCTTAAACTTTTATGTAGGCTGTGGGCAGACCATAATGTTAGTTGTTAAAGCAGAGACACACGTGATAAGAGTTGCAAATGGTTAGGAACAGCAGGCGCATGGTGGCCCTGCTAGTGACTGCTACCCCCATGCTGTGGAATAGAGTTTATGCAGAGTGCTGACTGTGTCATCGGCGGTGGAGGGGAAGGCGGGGAGCTTCTCAGTGGCATTTCAGGGAGGCCCCTTTGCCAGATGTGAAGTCAGGGCGGGACTCTGATCTGCGTGAGGACTCCAGTGAAACAAAAGGGGGGCCACAAGCAGACCGTTCTTGTCCTAACAAAAGCGGCTCAGCGTCCATGTAGAGAAAAATCACAGGGAAGAACAAAATGAGCAGCGCAGCTCATCTTTAAATTCACCGCTCAAAGGTCGTGACAACGAACACTTCCGGGCGTGGCCTCCAGACGTGTCTGTGGCGTGTGCCTAGCCCCGTCCGCCCCTGCGCTCTCTGCCACTTAATGTACCCACCACAATGCACTCACGTCACCTCGGCTCTGTGGTTGCCACGTTTCAGAACAAAATGGAACTTGGACCTTCTTTTTGGGAATTTTGGCTGCTAACAGTTTTCATAACCGTAAATAGCTCTAGCCTGGTTATCTATAAGCACACTTCCTTGCACATTTCTGATCATTTCCTTGCAATAAATTATTTTCTTTTTCTCTCTTTTACTTTTTTTATTTGTACATTTGTACATAGATCATAAATACTAAAGCAAGCTTGCCAGGGCTGCAGCCAGGCAGCTTCTTCAGTCTGCCTTCTCCACGTCCCCGCCCTGAATGTCCTGCCCACATGTCCCTCCAACACGTCCCCACCCCATGTCCTCTCTGTGTCAGCAACATCCAGCATCCCTATGGACCTGTAGCTCCACGACGTGGAGACAGCAGTCTTCACTGGACGTGGTGGCTCAGCCCTGTGAGGGTGGACGTGCTGAAAGTGGAGTTCAAAACATACGCAGCCCCGCACCCCGGATATTCACCTAGAGTTAGGAGCTCAGGACAGACAGCGAGGGGTCCTCCTCACTGTGTCCCCCCCCACTTACTCCCACACCCAATAAATAACCCAGCTCGGAGAATGCTTCCCTTCATCTGCCTGCATGTTTTCTTTACTTTTCTTTTCTTTCTTTTTTTTTTTTTTTAATTTCAGGTTAATTTGAGGGTACAAACAATAAGGTTACAATGTCTGAATATATATATATATATTTTTTTTTTTTTTTTGAGACAGAGTCTCACTATGTCGCCCTCAGTAGAGTGCAGTGCCATCACAGCTCACAGCAACCTCCAGCTCCTAAGCTTAAGTGATTCTCTTGCCTCAGCCTCTCAAGTAGCTGGGACTATAGGCGCCCAATGCAACACCCCGCTATTTTTTATTGCAGTTGTCATTGTTGTTTAATTGTCCCAGGCTGGGTTCAACCCACCAGCCTGGGTGTATGTGGCTGGTGTCTTAACCACTGTGCTACGGGCGCCGCATCTACAATGTCTGTATTATTTTAGGTAGAATCCCTCTTGTAGTTGTGTCCTGCACCCAGCAGGTGTGCCACACCCCAACCTTGTGCCCATTAACTGGGAGCACACCCATCCCCCTCCTCCCCTCTCCACCTCCTCCTCCTCCCCCCACTTGAGTTGATTTGAGTTTTTCTCCTATGTGGATATGAATTAGATCATGTACTGGCTTCTAGTAGTACTGAGTGTATGGGATACTTGGTTTTCCATTCTTGTGATACTTTACTGAGCAGAATGGGTTTCAGCTCCATCCAGGTTAATACAGAAGATGTGAAGTCTCCATCTTTTTATGGCTGAATAGTGCTCCACGGTGCACATATACCACAGTCTGTTAATCCATTCCCAGGTTGAGCGCCGCTTGGGTTGCTTCCACATCTTAGAGATTCTGATTGAGCCCTGATAAACATTCTAGTTCAAATGTCCTTACATAAAAATGATTTTGTTCCTTCTGGGTAGATGCCTAGCAATGGGATCAGATCAAGTGGAAGGTCTATTTTGAGTTCTTTGAGGATTCTTCATACTTTTCTCCAAAGAGGCTGTATCTGATCACATGTTTTTGCTTTGTCTGATACACCCAAGCCAAAGCTACCAGCTAAACTCTGAGCACTGTCCTCAGAAATAAATCAGCCTGATGAACATAAACAAACCAATGTGATGAGACACAAAGTATTCTCTGTCCTAGGAATTCACACCTTAAAAGAGAATTCAAGCCATGCCTGGTTTGAAGAATGGCGAGCAACAGGTGAGATTTTTAAAACAGGTGTTCCCTAGTCTGCTCCTGGGATCACTCCCTCCGTTGCATTGGAGGCTGGGTCTGTGCCTCACTTCCTCTCCTGGGGACAGTGTCAGAACTGAGTGGCTTGCCTGGGTCTCCAGCAGCTGGAGGGCCAAGATGTGTGTGGCCTGTGCTGATGCCCACAGCCTGGGAGCGTCTCCTCTGCCAGACGCGGGCTGGATTCCACTCCCTCTGTGCCTGCAGGCCTGGCTCAGTCCTGACAAACCCAATGCTCCTCTGGTGTGTGACGAAATTCAGAACATGCTCATTTTAGGCCCATGCTGTGCTAGAATCCCAGAATCCCAAGCCTCCTGACACACATAACTCAGGGAACTGCTCATGTTAGGAAGCCTGGCTGCTGGCAGACATAGCCGTAGCTTCTGGTGTCTGCTGCCATCTGCATGGCCACCTGCCATCCCATCACCTCTATCTACTGCCTCTGAGCTTGGTGCAGCCAGCAGGGGACTCAATGTGCGCTTGGCCACACTGTTCCTGGTAAGTGTGTGCACAGGTGACTTGCTGTCCCCACAGCAGGGGCTGGCCGCTGAGGCACCAGTGCATGACTCTTGGGCTCCTGTGTGTTCACATAATCACTGCGGTTGAGTGAGGGTGTGTTGCTGGACCAGTCCCCCCAAGAAATCAGCAGAGACACGGATGAGAGATTAACAGTTTCGCTTCTATTTACGGTAAAGTGAGCAGCAGGTTACCCCCCAAAGAGCTGCTCTGCCCTCCTGTTTCCTTTGTTACTTTTATCCTCATAGTAAAAGTAACATCAGCAATATTATTATTCATCATCGTGTATGTTAAACAGACCCCCCTCAAAGGTTGCAAGGTTATACAATATCTACCCATCTTAAAGGGGTTCTATCTTCAAAGCATTTTACTCTAAATTCATAGTCAATGTTTCCTTGGGTGCACAGAGAGCCCTGAGTCCTTGACTGTGGAGTCCAGTTCCCCAACTTCTCCACGACAGCAGCCTTGGAAGGGAATAAACCATCTCCGGATGTCGGCACGTGGCTCCTCCAGCCTTGTTGGGGCCTGACCAGCAGCGCCCTGCAGGGGATGGCCATGCAGGTGAGCAGGGGCTGGGGATCATTAAGACTGGACATGCCTCTTACGTGTTTTCCCCAGACCTACCTCGGCATGTGCTCCCTGGCACCTGTGCACAGTAGGTGCTCAGAGGATGGCTGCTGGGTTGGCATGCTCTTTGGCCGGGGATGAGTGAGATCTCCAGCCTGAAACTCTCCCGGAGGCTGGCCCTGCTCTGCCTGGTGCTGTGGAGGTGAGCACGTGGGCAGGCTTCACATTCAGCCTGAGAGGAAGCTCGGGCACCCTCAGCCCCATCTTGGAAACTTTCAGGACTGGCTCAGCTTTCAGCAAAGCAAATGACATGACAGTTTCCAGGACATGTACTTCTACAGGCATTTTTCCAGTTTGCAATTAGCGGATAATTGGGTTGTTTTTAATTTTCTTGCATTTATAAGTTGTGCTGCCATGAACCCCTTTGTATGTGGCTTCTGAGGTACATATGCAAATATTCTTCCTAGCATGGTGGTCCTCAACACCAGTGCCCTCTTTAGACAAAGTTATTGTTGTTTTGAGACAGAGTCTCACTACATTGCCTCAATAGTGTGCCGTTGCATCACAGCTCCCAGCAACCTCAAACTCCTAGATTCAAGTGATTTTCATGACTCATCCTCCCAAGTAGCTGGAACTACAGGTACCCACCACAATGCCTGGCTATCTTTTTGCTGCAGTTGTCATTGTTGTTTAGCAGGTCCAGGCCAGGCTTGAACCCACTAGCTTTGGTATATGTGGCTGGTGCCCTACTCACTGAGCTATGGGTGCCAAGCCTAGACAAATATTTTATGATACTCTTTTTATGATCTTGAAATGAAATATTTAGATTCTATGCTATCATGCACTTACTTGTAGAATTTCTAGAAATCTGTGTCATGCTGTCAATGTGATATAAAAGAAAAATGAAACCACGTAATTTTTAATTAAAGTTAGTTGTACAAATACGTAAATTTGGGGATCAATTGCACCAGAAGCCAGAGTAAGATTTTCAGATGTTTACATCTGAAACATTATAATATTCTGGCTCAGTGCAGATGTAAATGGGCATAGGTATGTTGAGTTGGCAACTCATATACCAGGTGAAAGGTTCCCAGTAGAGATACGATTTTCTGAAGTGTTAATCAATTATTGGCAAACTTCCAAAAAACAACAACAAGCAATTTAGAAAATGGTTGCATTTCTGAAAAATTCAGTGTTGAAGACATGAAAACAATTAGTTTAAGTTTTAAAATTTTGTTTATATGTAAATCAAAGTTAGAGTTAGATTGCAGGATCACATAAGTATAACCATATTTTCACTCGCATAAGCTATGTGGTTCCACCTGTAGTCATATAGAATGCAGGTGAATTCATCCCTGTGTGACAGGACTGCCCCAGGAACCGTAAGGCGTCTGGCATTCCTCGCCCTTCCTAACTACCAAATGACAGTAGTGCTTCACTTACTGTGCTATTCACGGGTTTCCAAAATTCGCTGTAGGCTGTGAAAATGACCCCACTAAGAACCACTCTTCTAGCGTGTATGGTTAAGAGGATAATTGCGAGGTGACGGGACAAGTGTATATTTAACTTACGTGATGATACAATAAACGGTTTTCTAAAAGGATTGTACCAATGGAGTATTCCATCATCAGAGCGTGAGAATTCCTATTGCTCTACTTCCCTACCTGCACTCGGAAATATCAGACTACCTTTCTGCCTGTCTGGTAGCAATAAAATAGTCTTTCTTTGTATTTCCTTAACTTTCCATGTGGCAAGCACATTTTATATGTTTACGGACCATTTATGTTGTGTCTTCGATGAAATTGACTCTTCCTGCCATTTGCCCACAATGTGTTCTTGTTTACTTGTAAGAGTTCTTTATTTGTGTTGTATATTAGTCCTTTTTCGGTTACATGAATGCAAGCATTTTCTTCTAGCGGGTGATTTTGTATATTCACTTTTGCGTTTTCTGGTACATTTTGCTGATACATGTATAATTTTAACTTTACATATAAACATATATGAGAATTTCTAGTCTTAGGACTTTCCTTTCCTTATATATTCACATTGTCCTGTCTTAGTGAAACATCACACCTCTCCCCACTGACGTCCCTCAGGTATCTGCACTTTGCACTGCTAACTCCCCCAAGGCAGGTTTCCATGACAACCTTAAAATAGCTGTTGGTAGGGTGGGATCCTGCTTTGTCTACCAACTTGAGTGTTGATTTTACATCTGGACCTCAGGGAATATGGAATAGATGTCTTAATAGCAGAGACTCCCATGACCCCAGATTTCCTGCGGGGAAGCAGGAGTCTGTGTGAGGATTTCAGGGTTAACGGAGCCCTCACCATCACTCAGCAAGTCTGACATAGATTCTGAGGGAGGGTAAGGCCTCCTCTGCCTGTGGGTGTGCAAACAGGAAAGATGAAGGAGGTGCCTGTGCCTCGGGGTGTCACCTTCCCACCCCAGCCTCCCATCTCTGCAATGAAGGTGCCCCCTCGGGAGCTGGTTGGATTAATGAGCAGATGTGCATAGGGAGTCTTTGAACATGAAAGTCTACTGAAGTGGATGTAAGTTTTTTCTACTGGCAGATAAAAATGTGAAGAAAGTCAGCTAATTATAATGACATAGACCTTCCTGTGTGAGCATCAGTCCTCTACTGCCTCTTTCAGAACTCCTGGAACACTTGACACGGTAACTTTTCTTGAGCTCTCCCGGGCTCCTCCACACCCAGGGGCCTTTGGTGCTGAGGACTGGAGCCCACCCGAGCCCTCTGCTGCAGCCCTCTCAGGGGGCTGGGGAGTCTGACCAAGCCTTTAGCCCAGGGATAAGTAGATGCAGTTGTGTTTATTTTTTAATTAATTATTTTTTATTAAATCATAACTTTGTACATTGATGCATTTGTGGGGTTCAGGGTACTGCTTTGATATATAATGGGAAATGCTTACATTGAACTAAGTAACACATCCATCACAATTATACTAATTTTTTAGTAGTTTTGAAATGTACCATTGCATCAAGCACATTAGGTGAGGTTCCCCCAAATACCCTCCCTCTCCTCCCATATCCCCGCTCCCCTCCCCTCTCTCTCCTCTTCCCTCCTACTTCCTGGACTATAGTTATGTTTTGCCATTTGTGTGAGTGTGTAGGTGAGTATATATTGATTTCATAGTAGTATTGAGTACATTTGATACTTTCCCCCCCATTCTTGAGATACTTTACTCAGAAGAATATGCTCCAGCTCCATCCAGGATGAAGTTGTGTTTAATGCATTTTCTAATCAGTGCAATGATTTGAAGAGTAATTTATGAATATGGTGATAAAATGCTGCATCCAAATCCTACTTTATGGATTAAAAATTAGTGTTTGGGGTAGATTTATAGCTGGCTTGAGGAGTCCACAAGACACTAAGTACACAGTTCTTTTTCCCAAAGAAGCACAGATATTGCCCCTAAGGATGGGAGGAGGGCTTGGAAATTGAAGGCCCTTCCTGGGTGGGGGTGGCGTATCTTTTTTCTTCAATATGTTCCAATGACAAAACACCCTCTATTCTCCTAGATCTACCACTCCCTCCATAAACAGGGTTAGAGAATGCCTTCATGTTCTCAAAGCAGGGTCACTTTCAAACAGGTGTGGGTCATATGGCTGGTGGTCTCCAAACTCCTTCTGAGTTTCCTTCTGGGGAGAAGAGAATATTGCATCTAAGTACTGATCCCTGAACTCTGATGCTAGGGAGGATGGATTCAACAGATCTGTATGACTGTCCTCCTAATAGGCTTTTTTTTTTTTTTTTTCATTTATTTTTTCAGACAGAGTCTGACTCTGTCTTTCTGGGTAGAGTGCTGTGGGACATTATAGCTCACAGCAACCTCAAACTCTTGGGCTCAAGAGATCATCCTGCCTCAACCTCAACCCAAGTAGCTGGGGCTACAGGTGCCTGCCACAACACCCGGCTATTTCTAGTAGAGACAAGGTCTCACTCTTGCTCAAGTTGGTCTCAAACTCCTGAGCTCAAGCAATCCACCTGCTTCAGCCTCCCAGAGTGCTGGGGTTGCAGGTGTGAGCTGCTGTGCCCGGCCTCCTAATAGGCTTTAAAGAACAGTCCAACAACCACAATACCCGCTGGGTCTCCAAAACAGAAAACCCTGAAGCCCTTGGAAAACTGCTCATCAGGAAAACGGAGGGGGAAGAAATGCTTGTTTCTATAAGACCAGGGAGACTGTCAAGGGAGAAAGCGCCATGCGTCCCTGTGTTGGCACGGAGGGCAGCATCTGGCAGGAGAGACGCTCCCTGGTAGGACATGGTGCATACGCTTC
Source organism: Loris lydekkerianus (assembly GCA_963574355.1). Taxonomy (NCBI): domain Eukaryota; kingdom Metazoa; phylum Chordata; class Mammalia; order Primates; family Lorisidae; genus Loris; species Loris lydekkerianus. The sequence continues at coordinate 30,109 of CAUYPK010026473.1, read as the reverse complement.
TCGACAATTCTAATCAAGGCGTGCTCTCGTTAGCATTCAGGGTGGCTGGGATGATAAATCACATGAATAATTTCGGTCTTTGTTGGGACTTGGATGTTATCTCACTGTGACACATCTGTGGCTGTGCATCTGTAATTATGGGTGAGGCGTAGGCAGGAGACAGGAAGCCCAGGCACATCCTTTATGCCACAGAAATGGCACATGCTGTCCGTGGAGCGAAGGTTAGAGGAACAGGTGAGGCAGCAAGTGTCTCATCCAGGGCTCTCAGGGAGCCTTGTGTGAGAGGGGACCTGCCCTGGCCTAGCTAAGCCAGGAGCCTCCCAACTGAGCAGGGCTGATTTAGGGGCTGAGGCTGGGTGACCTGTGACCACACCCCCTTCAGACCAACTTTGCATTCCTGAACTCAGACAGGTAACACATGGGGATTCTGACAAGTTTGGCTCGGTGAGTAGGGCACCGGCCCCATATACCGAGGGTGGTGGGTTCGAACTGGGCCCTGGTCAAACTGCAAAAAAAATAGCCGGGCATTGTAGTGGGAGCTATAGTCCAAGCTACTTAGGAGGCTGAGGCAAGAGAATCACCTAAACTCAGAAGTTTGCTGTGAGCTGTGATGCGACAGCACTCTACCGAGGGTAACAAAGTAAGACTCTGTCTCTTAAAAAAAAAAAAAGTGCCAAGGATTGCATAAGCACTCCACAAACCTCATGGCAGTGACCAGCTGTATGGCCTACAGGCGCAATGTAAGATGGATCTGGGAAAGAGAATTTATCTAAAACCTCTGGTGTTCTATGAGAAGCAGGTCTCATCTGGGAGAGGGGGACAGGACATTGTGATCTGATAATTTATCACTGGAAAAGCCACAACATAACATTCCAGCCCTTATAAAATCAGTCACCACCACAGCAGCCCCCCTATGTTAACAATGGTCTGTTTCTACCCGGGCTGTCCTATTTTTCCACTCATTTTCCTGCTGGCTGTTGTTAACCTCTGACCACAAAATGCAAGCACTTAAATTACAAACCTCAGAGAACAAGTTCATAAAGTAAATGCAGTGATGAGGAAGAGCTGTTTCCGTCCTAGCAAACCCTCTGCTAACTGAAGGTGTGGCTGAGTTTTGCCAAGTAACAACGGGAGGGAAGATTGGCAGAACAAGAGAAAAAGCACCGAACAGAAAGATAATCTGAAAATGAGGCCATGGTAAAACCAAATGAAGTTTTTTGTGGCAATTATCTTTTTAGAACAGTGCTGAGGAAATAAAATATGAAACAAGGGGTGACATGTCTTAGCATCATCTGTACTTGGTGGTCCCCCAAACACAGCCTCTGGTCGAGGGGTGGGGTCTTTTACCTCTATCCGTTACTGAAACATGCAGGGAATAGTGTTCACATAACACAGCGAGAAAGCTAAATGTTTTACACCAACCGTGTCATTTCATCTCAATGATAAGTTACGTGACAATTTTTTTTTTTTAGCCCCATCAGTAAGACATGCTGAAACCGAGGCTCCCAGAGCTTGGTGGATGGATCTTTCATCACAGAACGGAACAAGGGTTTGGCCTCTGGTTTCTTTTAATCTTCATGACCTCCTAAGTTTCTGACAGGGCCCTTTCAGCTCACATGCACAAGGTCACCTTTCCCTACTTGCACCAAGCCTGTTACTGGAAGGCTGCACACAGCTGAGTGCTCTGTCCCCGGCCCCACTAGGTCACTGGAAGTGTGCAGGTGTGTGAGCTGCCTTGAAGACATGTGTGCATGCCCGTGGCTGTGAACTTACCTCCTGGAAGGTTCCGTGCTGCATATCCAGCAGGACATGGGGATGGGCGGCTTGTGAGTTGCAGGTGCAGGTGCTCGTGTGCCCTGTGAGCTCAAGAGTTTTTGTGTGTGTCAACCAGGGGAGTTGGCTGCGGGGCCTCCACACAGCAGGCTGTGCGTGTTACTTTATCCCTCACTGCTCACAACTGTTTCTCCAGGAAAGGGACAGGACCTAGTGGTTACCGACAACCCACTCCAGAGGAATGTGACCCCATACACCCCACAGGGGTGACAGTCTGGAGGTCATCAGAGTCTGCATCCTCTACAGGGTCTGGCTGAGCTCTGGCTATACGCAGAGCCCTGAATCCTGCCTGTGTGTGAGCATGTGAGTCTGTGCCTGTCACACGTGTGTACGGGTGTGCCTGCCTGTGTGTGTTCACATGTGTGCCTGTGTGTGTGTGCACGCTTGAGTGCACCTGTGTGTGTGTCCGGGACAAGGGATAAAAAGAACAAAGGCAGAGCCACCCCGCCCCCACCGCTGCTCACCCTCTGGTGACACTACAAGCCTCTGTCACTGGTCCACCTAGGATGACTCAGAAACCTTTCTAGCAGACACTAAGTGGAAATGCAAGTTACAGAACTGAGACCATGTTTAACTCTGGGGAAAATGATTTAAGTAAAATTTGATTCAAGCACCCATCCGGTGACCAGTCAGTAAGGTCCTGCTTGGTCCCAGGCAGTCTTGCTGGGTGTGACCTGTATCTTCCTGTTGCCTCTGTGGGGCAGCTGAACCTCACTCCTGTCCCTGTCCCCACCCATCGGTGCCGGGTGAGGTTGCCCTGGCCTTCCAGGGACAGACACTGCATGCAGCCTGCAGAGGGGGGAAACCCTGCTCTGGAAGGAGGGGGGAGGCAGGAGCTGGGAAGAGAGCACAGGCACGGCAAAGGTGCCTGGTTTGGAAAGCGTGTTCAGGAGCTGGCAGGAAATGGACTAGTGGGGGGACTAGAGCTCTCGTCTTGCCCTTGGGTCATCGGATGCCCATCCTGCCAGACTGGACTTTGTCCACCCCTCTGAACACAGCTTCTGCCAGCTCCTGAGCAGATGATCCCCGTGGCTGAGTCTGGGCACTGCTGAGACTCGGCTTTCTTGCAGAGGGTGCAGGAGGGAAAGACTCATGCAGAAGCCATTTCATGGCCTGGTGGGAGGAGGCAAAGGAAGGGACAGCTCAGGGGACCAGGGAGCCTGGGGTGGGACAGAATGGTCAGAAGAGGCCCCAGGCCAGCTGCTGCCAAGAGGGCGCCTGAGGTCACCACTGCCTGTGGCCTGTAAGCAGGGCAGTGCCAGCCTGAGCTCACCCACAGAGTTCCAGCCTCCTGGGGGCAAGTGCACACAGTGGTGGACGGCGCTGTTGTCACTGGGCAGCATGCTGTGAGGATAGTGGAGCACAGAGGGCAGAGCTGTGTCTGCACCACCAAGGACAGAGGGCTGGAGCTGGTCCCTGGAGACGTGAGAGCTTCCCAGGCAGGGAGAGGGCATCAGGGAGAAGGCGCTGGGCGGAGGGGACTGCTGAGGGCACCAATTAAGGCCCAGTATAATGTTTCAGCTTTTCTTCTAGAGAATGAGGGGAACCTTTGGCCTGAGTTCACCTGTCAGTGGGAGCAGACAGATCAAACCTCTGGGTCCTGCCCTGCGGCCGGGGCTCTCTGTCAGACCCCTGGATTCTGAGCTATGGATTTCTCCTTTGCAGCCCAGGTGAAGAGGAAGCAAGTTCCAACCTCACAGAGCAGCCCAGAAAACTGAAGCATTCAGAACCAGGCTTCGTGTACGGCAATTGGCTAATGCCTATCTCTATTATCATTATTATTTTATCTACAGCTTTCCATAGGACAGAGGAAAGAATGACTCACGTGTGTATGTACGTCCTTACATGGGGGTTGCCAAGAACCACGACACACTGGCCCTCAGGCACAGGCTCCGGAGATCACACAGCTTCTTAGCTTCCCCGATTGCATCTGACTCTTATCAAGGACAAGAATGTGTCTGAACACCTCTAGTCAAATAAAAGGAGTGTGTGAATGCTGCCATCCTCCCTGCGTGGATGGAAAGGTTGTCTGTGAATTTAAAACGGTTCAAGGGGCCGGGCGTGGTGGCTCACTCCTGTAGTCCCAGCGCTGTGGGAGGTGGAGGCGGGTGGATTGCCTGAGTTCAGAGGTTCAAGACCAGTATGAGCAGCAGTGAGCCAGGGTAAGACCCTGTCTCTACTAACATCAAAAACAGCCGGACATTGTGGTGGGCGTCTGTAATCCCAGCTACTGGGGAGGCAACGGGAAAGAGCATCGCCACAGGAAGAAGAAAATGAACAAAAAAAGAGTACTTCAAATGAAGAAGAATGAACAAGCAAGCTGAAATTAAAAAAAAAAATTAAAACGGTTCTAATACTGGAATTTCAGGTTCTTGGTCTCGGCGATTTTAAGAATAAATCGAAAGACCACAGGATCAGTGGTAAGTCAGGATTTATTTACAGAAACAAAAATGACAACAAGTACAAAAACCAAACCTCCTGGCAGTGAGAACTCAGGAGGGGAACAAGCTCTCCTGCTCCTTCCTGGAGGTCTGTTCCTGAGTGCTCTGCTCAGGGGTTTATATAGTGGCAGGGGGGTTGTTCTGCTAGGGCTGAGTCCTGTCAGTTACAGCCAGCTGTCCAATGAACTCTCAGGCCTTGGAAACAGACAGGAAATCCACCAGTCAGAAGTGCACGTGGAGGAGACAGCAAAGTGCCATCCCTGAAACTGACCAGTCAGAAGTGCACGTGGAGGAGACAGCAAGGTGCCATCCCTGAAACTGACCAGTCAGAAGTGCACCTGGAGGAGACAGCAAGGCTCCAGCATCTCTTCCACAGGTGTCCAGCCCTTCCTGCAAGCTGGTTCCTCCATCCACAGGTTATGCTGCCTTGTCCTGCATCAGTTCAAGAAACTCTGATTTTCATGTGGCACGAGAGGACGGAACTCACAGCATCAGTGGGGCCAGCTGAGCAAAAACTCTAGGGTGACTAGATTTTTAACCATCTTAACTGTGTGGTCTTGGACACATTTTTCGCCTTCGTGAGCCTCAGTTTTCTCTCATGTACTAAATGGACCCTTACATGGTTAAAGATGGTAGTGTACACTTGTGAAGCGCTCAGCTTGCAAAGTCAATTCACTAAAGGTTGTGATGCGTTATTCTGTATACATGTATTATAGATGCTTTCCTTACGTGAGGTCCTCTACAGAGTCATATGAGGACCTTAAATTGATATGCACTTAAATTTAGCAGCAAATGGGACCGTCTTAAACTGTGCAGATTGCTTGGGGAACCACTTATAGATCATGGCATTTGAGGAAGAGTCACCCTTCTCTAGCTCACCCACAGATATTTTCCTGATGTTTTTGGCCAGCGGTTTTGCATGAGTGTCCAATCTTTCCTCCTTCCTTTGTATTGTGAATGTGAATGAACACATTTGGGGAAATTTCATGCCTGGGTTCAACACGATTTCGATGCTTAAATCTGCCCTTGATGTTGGGGTCTCAGGTGACCCCTTGGGAGGCTCAGGGCAGGCTTCAAAGCACCGGAGGGAGGGGAAGATAACTAAGGCAGGATTCAGGCTTCCCCATTTCTGTCTGTTCTTCAGTGCTGGCCACTCGTGTGGACGTTTAAATACCCGCCCCACTGTGAAGGAGGGCTGTATGAACATGCATTTTTCTGAATGAATTGGTTAATAAAGCAGGTCATACCTTACACAACACCAGTGTTGCTGGGGCACTGTCTCTGCCGAGGCAGCTAGAATTAGATGTGTTATCATGGAGGAAGGAGGCGTTAATGGTGCTTACATTTGTTTCCTTATCTTACAGGTCAGAAAATTGAGACCCAGTGAACAGCAGACTTCTCAAGGTCAGAACCTGTTCCTGGATGCACCCTGGGGCCCTGTGTGAGCAGATCAGCAGTAATTAGCTCTGCAGTTTAATTTTTGCAATTTCTGTAAAATGTTGCCTTATTGCCAATGGGAAATTTTCTCCTGGGCGCTTGGATATGAAGACGGTCGAATGGTTACAATTTAAAGGAAACCTTAAACTGTGGGTTCAACAAGTCACAAAAGGGAATATGGGCCAGATGAGGTTTGTGGGCGAGCAGAGATGCACTGTCCTGCCCAAGAGCCCGGTGCCCACTGGGTGCTAGTGGGTCTGCCACGACAAGACTCAGCCACAGAGTGATCCGTATTTACAGTGTTTTCATGTTTCACTATTGCTCTGGCTTTCCTGGAGAAGCTGGAAATCAAGATTTTGATGTTAAAACCCCCAATTTCTTAGTACTGGCAACTCCACTCACGCCAGCAGACCTCATCACTTACAACCTCTGACTTGAATATGTAGCTGGCTGGTGAGGAGCACGTCACCATGGGTTTTAGGAAGTGCGCAGCTGTCACTGAAGCCAAATGCCACTTTTATGGTGCTCACAGCTCCCCCAGGCAAGGAAAAGATGGTTGATCTTATATTTACCCCACATCATTGTCTTATGCCATCGCAGATGACACTTTGCCCCTTGATTTTGAAAGTAGAACTGTCAATCAATCTGATGAATTTGGGGCCTCAGAGCGAGGCTGGAGAGGCGTGCTTCACTGTCTGTGATGGCACAGTGCTGTGGGAAAAACTTGCTTTGCTCTAATGCAGTGGTTCTCAACCTTCCTAATGCTAGGACCCTTTAATACAGTTCCTCATGTTGTGGTGATGAGGAACTGTATTAAAGGGTCGCAGCATTAGGAAGGTTGAGACCACTGCTCTAACGGATGCGGCCTTTGCTCTGGTGGAGTCTGGGGTAGAGTCAGGAGCAGGAGATATGGGTGCTCAGGGAGAATAAAGGCCATCTGCCTTTGCTCTTGGTTCTGAGCTGTGTCAGGAGCTCACTGTTCTTAAGAATATTCCTTGGCCGGGCATGGCAGCTCAAACACCTGTAATCCCAGCACTCTGGGAGGCTGAAGCAAGAAGATCACCTGAGATCAGGAGTTCAAAACCAGCCTGACCAAGAGTGAGACCTCATCTCTACTAAAAATAGATAAACTAGCCAGGCATTGTAGTGGCAGGTGCTTGTAGTTCCAGCTACTCAGGAGGCTGAGGCAGATTGATCAACTGAGCTCAGGAGTTCAAGACCAAGCTAAGCAAAAGGAAGACCCTGCCTCTACTAAAAATAGAAAAATTAGCCGGGTGTTGTGGCAGGTGCCTGTAGTCCCAGCTACTCAGCAGGCTGAGGCAGGAGGATCGCTTGAGTCCAGGAGTGTGAGATTGCTGTGAGCTGTGATGGCACAGCACTCCAGGGTGACAGAGTGATACTGTCTCAAAAAAAAAAAAAAAAAGAAAGAAAAGAAAGAATATTCCTTGTGCCTAATGGGCTGACTGCCAAGTGACTGCTAGAGGAAAATGATAATTATCAGAGAACATGGCCTTGAAAAACTGAACTTCAATTTACACACGGGTCGAATGTACCATCTCATGGGTTTCAACACATGTCCATCTAGACAGAATGTTCCCCTACGTCCCACGCACCTTCCCCATTTCCCCGTGACCGTTCTGCGTGTGTTGTAAGTTCAGGTGAACGGAATCCCATAACACTTACCTTTCCGTGTCTGCTTCCTTCTCTCAGTGGAGTTTTGGGTCTGCATTGCACGTATAAGAGGCTTATTCCTTCCACTGGGGAGGTGAATTGCACTGAACCCGTTATCACAGTTCATTCACCCGTTGATGACATCAGAAATTTTTCAAATTTAGGGTTATTGTGAATCAAGCTGCTGTGAGTGTTCCTGTAAAAAGCTTCTGTGAGCACATATTTTCATTTCTCTTGGATAAATACTTGAAAGTAGATTTGCTGCCTCAAAGGGTAGACTCTATTCAACACTTTAAGAAAGCAGAAAGCAGTTTTCTAAGAAGTTGTGTATTTTACATACCCAGTAGCCATTGGTGAGGACCTGCTTGCCCCACCTATACCCTAACATCTACTTCGATTTGGTCATTCTAGCTTGTAATGGTATCTCATTGTGGTTTTTAGAACGTGTGTATTTTAAATAGATCTTATTTTTTTTAGAGCTTTTTTTTTTTTTTTTTATCTATAGCAAAATTGAGGAGGAAGTACAGAGATTTCCCAGACACCCTGTTCCCTGATGTATGCATAGCCCCCAACTATCAGCATCATGTCCTAGAGTGGTGGGTAGGTTGCTGTAGTTGAAACTGCAATGGTTTGGCACCTGCAGCTCAGGGGCTAGGGCGCCGGCCACATACACCAGGGCCGGTGGGTTTAAACTCAGTCTGGGACTGACAGACAGCAATGACAATTACAACAAAAAAACAGCTGGGTGTTGTGGTGGACGCCTATAATCCCAGTGGCTTAGGAGGCTGAGGCAAGAGAATTGCTGAAGCCCAAGAGTTTGAGGTTGCTGTGAGCTGTGATGTCACAGCACTCTACTGAGGGCGACATAGGGTAGAGACTCTGTCTCAAAACAAAAGAAAACTCTGTTGACACATCATTACCACCAAAATCCACAATTTACATCAGGGCTCCCTCTTGCTGCTGTACGTTCTGTGGGTTTGGACAAAGGTACACTCAGATGTATCCACCATCCCATTATCACACAGAGTCTGACATCTCCTTGTGGTTTCAGTCTCCATCTTCCTGGTGATTACTTACTTTTGAGCATTTTTTCACGGACCCGTAAGTTTCTTGAGAAATGTCTGTTTCTCTTTGATTTCTTTCTTTGGAGTTTGTAGTTTTCCTCATATAGATGTTGTACACATTTTGTTAAATTTAACCTGAGCATTTCTTTATGGGTGTGCTGATGTAAGTGGTATTGTGTTTTTAATTTTAAATTCCTATAGCTGATATATGGGAAAGCTATTACCTTTTTTATATATTGACTTATATCCTACAACCTCCGTATAATCTCTTATTACCTCCCGGAGGGCTTTTATTCATTATTTTGAATTTCTACAAAAATAGTCTTGTCATCTACAAGCAGAGACAGTTTTATTTCTTCCTTCCCAATCTGTGTTTTTTTCTTTTTTTTTTTTTTTTTTTTTTTGTCTTATTGCATTAGCTAGGACTTTCAGTATGATATTAAAAAGCAATAATGAGAGGGGGCATTTTTGTCTTGTTCCTAACCTGAGAAAAGTGTCTCATTTCTTACCATTAGGTAAGGTGTTAGCTCATTTGCTGTAGGTCTTGTAGATTTTTAAAAAAATCTAATTAGGAGATTCCCTTCTTCTTTTTTTTTTTTTTCTTTGTAGAGACAGTCTCACTTTGTCACCCTCGGTAGAGTGCCGTGGCATCACAGCTCACAGCAACCTCCAACTCCTGGGCTCAGGTGATTCTCTTGCCTCAGCCTCCTGAGTAGCTGGGGCTACCGGCACCCGCCACATCGCCCGGCTATTTTTTTGTTGTAGTTTGGCTGGGGCTGGGTTCGAACCTGCCACCCTGGGTATATGGGGCCAGCGCCCTACCCACTGAGCCATAGGCGCTGCCCAGGTGATTCCCTTCTATTTCCAGTTTGCTGATAATTTTTAACATGAATGAATATTGGATTCTGTCAAATGCATTTTCTGCACCTATTGATATGATTGTGTGATCTTTCTTCTTTAGTCTATCAGTGTGATGAATGGCATTAATTGATTTTTGAATATTGAAGCGGTCTTGCTAGCCAGGATAAATCCTAATTGGTCATGGTATATAATTATTTTTATACACTGTTAATTCAACTTTCTAACATTCTGTTGAGAATTTTTCCACCTTTGTTCATAAGAAATATAGGTCTGTGGTTTTCTCTGTACCGTTTTGTCCAGTTTCTTATCAGGATAAGGGGGCATCCCTGAACGAGTGAGGGAATATTACCGCCCCTCCCGTCTTCTGAAAGAGACTGGAGCAACTCAGCGTAAGTTTTCCATGAATGTTAGGTAGATTTCACCAGTGAACTCATGTGTATTTGGTGCTTCTTGTTTTATGGACTTCTTTAATAGACATTGATCTATTGTCAAATAGACATCCAATTGTCTACTTCTTCTTGTGTGTGTTTTGGAAGGTTGTGTCTTTCAAGGAACTGAAACACTTCCTTTAGGTTATAAAGCTTGTGGGCACAGGGTTACTCATATGCACTGGGCTTTCCCCTGTTTCACCTCTGATATTAGTATAATTTATATATATTTTGCAGTTTTTGGCTGGAGCTGGGTTTGAACCCACCACCTCCGGTATATGGGGCTGGCTCTCTACTCCTTGAGCCACAGGCGCCACCCAGTATAATTCATATTCTGTCTCTTTTAATTCCTGATAGTTGGTAGAGGCTTTTTGATTTTACTGATCCTTTCAAAGAAACTCTGTCTAGTTTTCCTGATTTTTCTCTATAGTTCTGATTTTTCTATATAGTTTTCCTATTTTCAATTTTATTGATTTCTCTTCTAATTTTTTAAGAATTATTTTTTCGCTTCACTTTAATTTCTTCTTTTCTAGTTTTCAAAATTATTGACGGTAAATCTTTCTTCTAATATACGCATTCAATGCTATACATTTAATCACTGCTTTTGATGCATTCCATGCATTTTGGAAAGTTATATTTTTATTTTAACTTAGTAAAAAATTTATTTTTTTCTTGAGAGTTCTTCTTTGACCCATGTATCATTTACAGGTGCTGTTTCATCTCCAGGTATTTTGTGATTTTTTTCCAGCATTCTGTTATTGATTTCTAGCTTAATTCTTTTGTAGCCTAAGGGAAGACATTGTATAATTTATATTTTGTTTATTTGTTAGGGTGTGCGTTTTATGGCCCAAAATGTGGTGAATATGCCACGTGAGCTTGGGAAGAGAGCATATTCTACTGTGCTATTGGACAAAGTCTGTTGATGTTAATTATACCAGCGCATTGATAGCAGGATTGAGTTCAGCCGTGTTCTCGCTGATTTTTTGCTCACTGCATCTGTCCATTTCTGATAAAGGGATGTTAAAATCTTGACCTACAACAGAAAATTTTTCTATTTCTCTTCCCAATTCTATCAGCTTTTGCCTTATGTTTTTTGACACTCTATTGTTAAGCAAATATTCACTAAAGATTGTTGCGTCTTTCTGGAGAATTGACCCCTTATAATTATGTAACACCTGGCTTTTCCTTCATAACTTTCTTTGCTCTGTAATGTCTTTTGAAAGTGGTAGAACTATATTAATTTCAGGCAGAAATTATAGTGTTATCATGATATATATTTCTTGTTTCTTATAAATAGCTTAAAATTAAGACTTGTTTTTTGATACACCCTAATAATTCTTTTTTTTTTTTTTTTGAGACAGAGTTTTACTTTAACACCCTTGGTAGAGTGCTGTGGCATCACAGCTCACAGCAACCTCCAACTCCTGGGCTTAGGCAAGTCTCTTGCCTCAGCCTCCCAAGTAGGTGGGACTACAGGTGCCCCTCCCCCCTCCCCTCCCCCTCCCCCTCCCCCTCCCCACAACACCTGGCTATTTTTTGTTGCAGTTTGGCTGGGACTGGGTTTGAACCTGCCACCCTCAGTATATGGTGCTGACGCCCTACCCACTGAGCCACAGGTGCTGCCCCCTCCATAATCGCTTTTAATTGGTGTATTTATACCATTGATGTTTAAAGCGATGATTGATATAGTTAGATTAATATCTATTCTATTTGTTATAATTTTCTCTTTTTTCCTATTTTTGTCTTCTACTCTTTCTCTGTCTTTTGTGATTTTAATTAGTCCTTTTACTTGAATTCATTGTCTCTTTTTCTTAGCACATCAGTTACCCCCCTTTCTTTTTTTTTTTTTTTTTTTAACTTTTTAGGGTTGCCACAGAGTTTGAAATATACATTGACTACCAATCCAAGTCTACTTCACAGTAATCCCACTTCAGAGGTAACACAAATACATTGTATAAAAAACACTGGTCATTCTTCCATTCTTTTGCATTCACTCTTGCATAAGTATATGGATGGTGCACATATGCACTCATTATTGAATACACTGTTGTTAGGATTTAGAAAAACTTAACTGTTAGATCAATTAAGAATAATTAATTAAGGATAATTCCTTTTCAATGCTCTTCCTTTGCTTATGTAGAGCATAGTTTCTGAGCTATATTACTTTTCCTTTCTCTGAAGAGCTTCTTTTATTATAGCATTTGTTATAATACTGATCTACTAGTTACAAATTTTATCAATGTTTGGCTCTCTGAAAAAGTCCTTATTTCCCCTTCGCTTTTTTTTTTTTTTTTGAGACAGTCTCACTTTGTCACCCTCGGTAGAGTCCTGTGGTGTCACAGCTCACAGCAACCTCAAACTCTTGTGCTTAAGCGATTCTCTTGCCTCAGCCTCCCAAGGAGCTGGGACTACAGGCTCCCACAACGTTGGCTATTTTGGGGTTGTAGTTGTCATTGTTTGGTGGTCCCGGGTTGGGTTCGAACCCACCAGCTCCAGTGTATGTGGCTGGTACCCTAGCCGCTGAGCTACAGGTGCTGAGCCTCCCCTTCACTATTGAAGGTTTCTTTCATAGGGCATAGAATTCTAGAACAGTGGGGTTGTTTTTTTTTCCTTCCTCTCAACACTTTAAATATGCTGCTCTACTCTTTTCTTATTGGCACAGTTTTTCAGGAGAAGTCAGATATAATTCTTACCTTATTCCTCTATAGTAGGTAAGGTGCTTTCCTCTGTTCTGCCTTCTTTTCACTTTTTTTTGGAGTTTTTGGCTGGGGCTGGGCTTGAACCCACCACCTCTGGCATATAGGGCCGGCACCCTACTCCTTTGAGCTGCAGGTGCTGCCCTCCATATTCTTTCTTTATCTTTCATTTTCTGAAGTTAGAATATAAGGTATGTAGATGTATTTTTTTTTTTTTTATTTAAAATTTGGGAGGTCCTTAGTGATTACTGCTGCAGGTGTTTCTTCCTTTCCTTTCTTTCTTCTTCTGATTTCCCCACTGCATATCCGTTACCTCCCCCATGGTTTTGTGGTTCTGGGAAATCTGTTTCATTTTGCGTAATATTTTCTCCTCTGCTTTTTCATTTTGGAAATTTCTGTTGACATGTCCTCAAGCTCACAGATTACTTTCTCAGCCTATCTAGTCTAGTAATGAGCCCAGCAAAGGCATTTCTTCATTTCTGTAACCGTGTTCTTGATCTCTAACATTTAAAAAAATTCTTTATTATTTTTTATTCCAGATTGATATAAACACGGTACTCTTAGATGATATTGTTTGCACTTGTCAGATGCTGCATGAGTTTTAGCTGCGTCCTTCACCCAAGAGCTGTGCTCTGTACCCCCACATCGTGCCCATCAGGTGAGAGCTTAATGACACTTCAAAAATTCTTCCTTTAATCGTTCATCTCTCTGCTTACTTTTCCCCTCCATTCTTGCATGCTGTCTACTTTATCCATTGAAGCATATTAGTGATAATTGTTAAAATGCCTGGTCTAATGGTAGCAACCATCTCTGCCACACTGACTCTGGGTCTGACACTCATTCTGTCTGTTCAAATTGCTTCTTGCCCTTTTGTGTGCCTTGTCCTGGAAAAATACCCAGACACGACATGGGTAAAAGGAACAGAGGTGAATAGGCCTTTAATAAAGTGGTAGTACGACAGGGGGGCTCAGGGGTTGGAGGGGCGGCATTCTGGCCCTGTAATCAGGTCTCAGTCCTCTCCCGAGCTGCAGCTCTACACTGTGAACTTGACCCACAGTGTTATCCTGCTCACCAGGTGGGGCGGCACAGCTCGGACGCACTGGAATCAGGCAGTCCCTTTATTCCATGTTGAAGTATGGAGCTGGCTGGAGCTGGGTATTTTATTTCCCTCCTGTGAAAAGCTAAAGGAAGATACAGTTGGGTATTTTCTTTTCCCCATGTTGATACTGATAAAACGCCAGCAGTTTAGGCTCTGATGAAATCATTTCTCTCTCCGGCAGGACTTGTTAAGTAGAACAAAATGCCCCGGAATACTTTTAGATGGCTACTTTCTTTTTCCTCTCCAGAAGCACAAAGGAATTTTTCTCAGATGTTCATTGATGGAAACTGGTTGAGCTCTTGAAGGAAGACTCACAGAGCGTGGATCCCCCGTGACGAGGTCCTCCTGGAGGTTTTCACTTGTCCGCATAAAACCTCCATCAAATTTTTAACGATGTTTTAGGTTTTTCTAACATGACACTGGTTCCCTTAGAGGTTTTTGCTCATGGTTTTCTGCTCTGGTAAGTTGTGATTTTTTTTTTTTTTTATATTCACCCATCTATCTCTCCAATTTGGGGGGCAGTGGTTTGCTCTATGACCTGTGATCTTTTCTGACAGATCTAAGAAGATTGGTTTTTCAGTCTGTTCAGCTTCTGACTTGTTGTTAGGATGGAATGATGACTTGAAGCTCTCTACCTGCTGAACCAGAAGCCAGAAATAAGAGATGGCATTTAAAAAAAATTATCTGAAGCAATTCTACTTACAAAAATGGATGCTAAGATTATAATTCTATAAAGCTTCCATCTGGACAACAGAATAATTCCTTAAAAAATAGTAATTTCTTGAATTAAAATAACCCAAAGTTTGCTTTTGAATTAAAAGTCTTGAGTTTCTTTTCCACATGTCTGGATTTTCACTAGTCGACCACTTGAACACTGAAACCCACCCTCAAAGGTTAGTCAGTATTATTTTTATGATGGCAGGGTAGGATGGTGAAATCTAGCACATGAGGAGAAAATGGTGAAAAACGCTTGGAGGATGCTGTTCTTTTTACCAAGGAAGGAGACAAGAGAAATTCCTTGGAAAGGTCTCCAGAGTGGGGGTGGGGATCCATGCATGCTCCCTGGAGGTGTGGAGGTGTAGGGCGCACAGAGGCCACTGCCATCAAACCTCCTGCAAAGGAGCTGCAGAATTGTAGGGAGAGTTGGGGAAGCAAAGTCTGGGAGCAAAGGTGAGAGCAGAGAGGAGTAAACCCATTTCCTTGAAGATAAATGGTGTCCTTTGGTGAAGGGCCATGTGGGGAAAGATGAATCCTGTGGTCTATTTAGATGAGCCATGATGATCAGACGGATGATGAGTTATGTTCTAGTGACTTTTGCCTGTTGAATATCAGCAATCCATTCATCTGGTTTTACATGTATAATTCTTTTTTTTTTTTTTTTTTTAAAGACAGAGTCTCAAGCTGTTGCCCTGGTGGTGTTATAGCTCACAGCAACCTCCAACTCCTGGGCTTAAGCGATCTTACCTCAGCCTCCCAAGTTGCTGGGACTACAGGTGCCTGCCATGATGCCCGGCTATTTTTTGGTTGTAGTTGTCATTGCTGTTTGGCAGGCCTGGGGATTCAAACCCACCAGCTCTGGTGTATGTGGCTGGTGCCCTAGCCACTTGAGCTACAGGCGCTGAGTCTCTAATTCCTATTTTTGTTTTAAGTTCTCTCTCTGTAATCTGCTCCACTCCCAGGCAAAGAGTTGGTCTTGTCTGGAGTCTCACTGATGGCCCATGTACGGCTGTTCTTGATGGCTCTTTGTAAAGCCCGATATCTCTCAAGGATGGCTGTGGCCATCATATCTCTATCAATTAGTTTGACAAGTTGAAAAGCAAATACTTTTCTTCTTCTTAATAGGTATTTCTTAAAAACCAGAGTATAAAGTTCTTCTCCAAAACCAGGTAACTTTTCTGCTCACGCCTTCATCTTCCCAAGGAAATCCACAGATAACAGGGCTCAGACTCTGCTTTTAGGAAATGCTGAAGAGCTTTTCCTAGAGAAGAGCTTTCTCATGAAGAGCTTCTCCTGCAGAACCCCATGCAGAGTGCTGAGCCAGCCCACTGCCTTTCAGAGCTCCACAGTCCAGCACAGAGAGGCCTCGGCTGCGTTGCCCCGCTAAGCCAGTGTAGGCACAGAACACCGCATGCATTTCTCCTCCAAACAAACCTGTAATTATTATTTTATTATTTATTGATCGATTGATTTTGAGAAAGAGTCTCACTCTGTCACCCTAGGTAGAGTGCCGTGGCATCACAGCTTCCAGCAACCTCAAACTCCTGGGCTCAAGTAATCCTCTTGTCTCAGCATCCCTAGGAGCTGGGACTACAGGTGCCCATCACAACGCCCAGTTACTTTTTATTTTTAGTAGAGATGGGGGTCTCACTCTTACTCAGGCTGGTCTTGAACTCCTGAGATCCAGTGATCATCCTGCCTCAGAGTGCTGGGATTACAGGTGTGAGCCACCATGCTCAGCCATCAAGGCTGTACTTAGTTACTTTTTATGGCACAAATCATTCCTTCATATAGATCAGAGTTTCCATCTGAGATCATGTCCCTTTGCAACAAGAATTTCCTTCACATCTCCTGTAGTTCAGGGCCCTCATAATCCTCTTCCCCACCCTGCTTTTCAAGCCAAGGGTGAGTTAAGTCTGCCCATCCTGGCTTCTCCCTAGGTGAAGGACCCTAGCAGTGAGATGATATGTGAACTCCAGCAGTGAGATGAGGTGTGGCCCCAGTAATCCTAGAAGGTGTCTAGGGTCAGCAAGGAAGAGGTGGTGGGTCAGAGTTGAGTTCTGGACACCTGGTTCTCAGTCTACCTCTAATGATGGTGACTTGCCAATTAACCTTGACTCTTCCTTTCTAGAAGTCACCAACACTCAAAAGTTTTCCACCTCTTGGGCTTTCAACGAGCACCTAATTAGAAAATTATTTTGCAACTGACAGAGCTGGAGAAATTTATAAGGTGGTGTTTATTCATGGTTATCAGTGGTGGTAGAGGTGGCAGGCTGTGGGTTAACTATTCTTCTATCCACTTTAGATCTTGGAATGGGGTAAGAAAAATTAGGGGAGGGGACTCCCCTCTCCCATGCTGTCAAGATGGCCCACTTCTCTGCTATGCTGACTTTTGGAGGGCAGCAGCCATCAGCCTGATGTGGCCTCACATGGACCCCATTTAAGGCTTTTCGGATCCTGCTGGGCAGAGAAGAGATTTCTAGCTTTTAAGAAAAGGACAAATTAAACCTGTGGCAGCAATGAGCTTACCTTGGCATTTTCCATGATTTTCTGCAGCATTAAAAACTTTTGCCAATGTTTGCATTTAATAGCTTTTGCCCTGGTGAAATTATTGAGGTTCCCAACTGTGATTTCAATGGTTCTTGGAGTAGTGGGGAATTTGTAAATTGCTGCCAGAAATTAATAGCAATGTATGGGAGAGAGGAAAAATATAATCAGAAGGAACCTACGGAGTGAAGATCTAAATGAAAAGAAAGGAAAAGGTATATATGGGCAGATGAATGGCCAGGCAGAAAGGTGCATATAAATACATACGTTCAGCATATGGCTTGTTACTTTGATACTTTGAAATAGAAGGAAAACCTGATAGAAAAATTAACTATCTTTGCAAAAGCATTCCCCACCCCCACCCCACCCTGCCCACTACAATTTTCGTAACTAGCCCAGCAGCTTTCCAGGAGCTGGTAGGGGCCTTTGGATTTTGTATTTAGTGGCTGGCTGAGAGATTGCAAATTTAAACACCTACAGCTGGAGGTCAAGTGACCCCCTAGGCTACTAATTGGAGCCAGCAATCCAGAATTTTATGTAAAATTTTCTATTTTAAAGGTTAGAAACCAGTTTTTGTTAAAAGCAGAAACTACATACAGTATATGGGAGCATAGGCTGGCTGTTTGCCGTGTTTAGTGTAAACTAATTAATCTTTTTTCAGAGGCAGTATCACATTTTAAAACTTGAGGTGTAACATGCACGCGGGAACATGTGTCTGGAGCATTAATACGGAGTGTGCCGTTCGTGGAATCGTGTGTTCCACCCGCCTGTGTCTGTGTGGCCACCACCCAGACGGGGATAGAAGGATATTTAAGCACCTGGAAGGTCCACTCCGCCTTTCCCTGCAGTTGAGGGGATCAAAAGGGGAGCAAATGGCCTAATGAGGTGGCAGACAGAGGGCCTCCTGCAGGGGAGGAGGGGAGAGAGACTTTGAGGATTCGGGGTGAATGAAGCCCGTGCTGCTTTACACATGCCCTGGGATTTGGGGAGGTGTTGGCAGAAAAGAAGCCACACTCTGTAAAGCAATTTAAAGAGGTTTATTCTGAGCCAAATTTCAGGACCATGATCCAGAGCTATATTCAGAAGTCTTGAGCACAAGGACTCAGGGGGTGGGGTTACAGTTTGTTTTTATACATTTCAGGGAGGCGGGGATTATAGCTGAGGCCATAAATCTACTTGTGGAAAACGTACATCGGTTTGGTGGAAAAGGTCTGGAAGGGGGTGGGGTCATAGGGTATGGGGAGTTTAAAGATTCTGCAGCTGAAAGAGCAGGTGTCAGCCAAAAGGATACTTAAGACGAAGGGTCTATTAATTAGAGACCAAGCATCTGACAGACCCAAGTGGTCTGTGTCTACACGGGGGACATGCAGATGTGTCCTGCACAGCCTGTTAGGAGTCACTAACAGGACATCTCTAAGGAGAGAGGGGCATGATCGGGCAGGTCTGATCTTCCTCATGGCCAGCAACTCCGTTTTAGGGATCACCTTGGCCAAGAGGGGTTCCAGTCAGTCAGCCCCTTACTGGGGGGCCTTAAGGTTTTATTGTAGTTCACAGAGGGAACAGCTCAGTCCTCCCACAAGGAAGCTGCCTAAATATTCAGCACCGTGAGTCTGAAAAGGCCATGGTCCCTGGAAAGTGTGGAGCCTTGGAGTCGACCTCAGGGGCCATGAGTAGGTAGGGAGCTCAGAAAGTGACAGCCTTGGGGACTGTGCAGTGCCTAAACCCTTCTTCCACCTCCCCTTCCAAAACAAAAGGCCTATCTGGCCCCACCCCAACAGGTCTGCTGGAAAGAGTCTAGCCGGACAATGACTTCCAGAAACTTGAGGAATCTCCCTCCCCCTAAGCCCAGTATAAAAACAGGCCCCCACCACTCCCAGTGCAGCCGCAGTCTCTGCCCGGGGGGGGGGCTCAGGGCCTGACCCTCTCCTGGTCTGTCTCTGGGTACACCACCGAACCTCTTTTAGGCACTGAAGCCATTTGAGCTGTAGGCTGTGTGCAGGATTCCTGTAGACCCCGAGGGCAGGAGTGGCCCACAAAGAAAAGATGGTGAGGGACTTGGGCAGGAGGGCAATGGGTGAGCCAGAATCATTTATTTGGGATAAAAAAGACATGCAGCATTTCTGTTCCTTGCACTGCCTGTCAGGCAGCAAAATCGCCCGTGTTATACTTACTGTGTGAGAGGGTTTAACTGGCAGAGCCCGTCCGGCCAGCCTGCGTGTGCCAGGCTGCTCTAGAGGACGGGTCCAGCCTGGGAGGGGTTGCACAAGCTTCTCAGCCCACAGGAGAACTTGCTTCCAGGTTCCATTTTTCCCCACAGATCTTAGAGGCCTTGTCTAATAAACACAAGGGAGGCCTTGGGGAGGGAGGTGTGGAGGGGGATTCAAGCCCATCAGGGAAGAGAAACTCAGGATGGCAATGTTTTTACTAATCCTGGAGGGAGCTGGGAGCCCCCTCTGTGGTGAGAGGACATGCAAATGGCTTTCCTGTGAAATCAGCACAGCCCAATTCTCACCTGGTGACTGGTCACACTGTATTAATGAGGCTTCTGAACCTTCCTGCAGATGGAAGCTGGCATTGTGCTGGCAGGTGCTGATGGCTCCAATTGTAACTTCCTTCTTTGTGCCTCTCTCCTCTTGCCAGGAGCAGAGCTGCAGGCTTGTCCTTCCCTTCAAGGTGACAGAGCTGGCAGTGCCCAGCCAGGTCTCTAGGCTGTACCACTGGCTCTCTTGGCCTGGTGAAGTCAGATGGGGACCCCCTGCTCCGTCTCCTGGCACTTAGTAGACATGGTTGTCCCCTTGTTCCAGTGAGTTTAGGGGGCTGAAAGCCCATCTCGAATCCAGGGGCAACAGACGTTCCTGTGCCCCTAGCCGTGAATTTACAGCTGTCATCATGGGGACATGGTGGAAGCAGTCTTATGGACAGAAAGGCAAATTGCATCACTCATGGCCAGGACCTCTATCAAGACTCTGGGCACACACACCTGGGACCCTGCCTAGGACCAAGCCAAGGCCTCCCCATAGCTCCATGAGGACGGTGGTTTTATTTCTTTCAGCAGATGAGGAAACCGAGATTAGAGGATGTTAAACAACTTGCTCGATGATTGTAAGCTCTCATTCTGAATTTGGGGCTCTCTGGTTCTGAGTCCATGCGTTTTCTGTTTCACCAGCAACCGCAGACACAAATGCACACAAGCCTGAGGCTGGGTCCAGTGATTTGTGACACCTGCAGAAAGTGAAAAGGCAGTGCCCTTGTTCAGAAGTGTTATGGACAGTGACGGCAGAGATTTAAACCAAGCGCAGGCCCCTCGGAGACTGTGTAGGTCATGTCCCTGGGTGGGGCAGACCGTGTGCACTACGCACAGACATAGACAAACCCCAGAATACTCGGAACGCTTCCTAAGGGGACAACCCAAACTCTCTCCAGGGACCATGCCATTGGGAAATGCAGGCCCTGTATTATTAGATCTCAGATTTCAGAAGAGCCTTACAGAGATTTGCGTTTTTGTAGGAAGCTGCTTGTGTTTAGTTTATTTTGTTCGCTTGGGTTTTTGTTTGTTTGTTTTTTGAGACACAGTTTCATTCTGTCACCATGGGTAGAGTGCTGTAGCGTCATAGCTCACAGCAACCTCAAACTCCTGGGCTCAAGTGATTCTCTTGCCTCAGCCTCCTGAGTAGCTGGGACTATAGGCGCCCGCCACAACACATGGCTTTCTATTTTTAGTAGAGGCGGTGTCTTGCTCTTGCTCAGGCTGATCTTGAACTCCTAAGCTTAGGTTATATTCCCACCTCTGCCTCCCATAGTTCTGAGATTACAGGCGTGAACCACTGCACCCAGCCAGCAATGTTAATTTGCCCACCTTATACCCATCCTCCCCTTCTTACTTGATAATAGAATCACAATTTCTTCAAAGCAGAAAGTGCTGGGCTAACAGCTGCCCTTCCCAGGCTGCATTGAGGGGAGGGTGGTCCAGGACACGTACTGGCCCAGGAGACAGGAGCAGAGGTCTGCTGGGGTCTTCTGGGGGAATTCTGCTTTTCTCATACAGGCACCCCCACCCCCTTCCTTCTAGAAGTTTCTCTGTGCTCTGTTATCTTGTGGCCAAGGAGCACATGAGACAAAGAGGTGGTCTTGAGAACAGAAGCAGAGGCTGAGTTTGGAGCCACAGAGAGTCAGAGCCTGGGGTCTGGGTAACATCTGTCCTCACCATTCCAGCCCTGAACGGTCGCCCCCAATTTCCCCTCCCGTCAGAAAAATAAACTCTGCGAGCTTAAGCTGTTAGTCGAGTTTCCCATACACACTACACAGCTTCTAATAAGTAGATAGCTGGAACGATTTTATTATTATTTTTAACAGTCCCCTCCTCCAGCCCCAACTTGAATTTAATTGAGTTTTTCTCTCCTGTGGGTATTAGCTCATCTGCTGGCTTCATAAAAGTACTGAGTACATTGAATATTTGCTTTTCCATTCTTGTGATACTTTACTAAGAAGAATGTTCTCCAACTCCATCCAGGTTAATACAAGAGTTGTAAAGTCTCCATCTTTTTATGGCTGGATAGTACTCCATGGTATGGTCCTTCAGTTGAAAGAATCCAAGAACAAACCAAACCAACTGTGGCCGTGGCTGCCCTTGTCCCAAGGTCCCGCCATGAGGGCTCTGAGCAGGAGTCAGAAGCCACCACCTCCTCCCTTCTCAGCTTCCTGTTCTCACTGACCCTTCCATGGTCAGGCCTGCCCTCCAGCAGCCAAGCTCGCTCCTGTGCCCACCATGGTGGGCGTCACGGGGGCTCCCACATCTGAGCTCTTCTGTTTCCGAGCACACGAAAGACACATGGAGGCCCTGCCCTGCCCAGAAGCCCTTCACCAACCTGATATACAGATCTCTAGTTACTGAGTGGAGATAGTAGTGACTCAGTTCAGAGTTGACCCATAGCCAAGAACTTACTGATGTGAGGATGTAAAACTCTTGCCCCCTTCCCTGATCCAGGCTCCCCAGAGCACTCTGAACCCACATATTTTCCTGGCGTCTTCCCCTGCACACCCCCTGCCTCCTTCACTTCTCCAGCAGTTTCCTGCAAGAGAATTCAAATAAAAACCACCTTGAGGTTTCACATAACCCCACATCACAAGGTCCCAAAGCTGCAGATGCTGGCCTGGGTGTGGACAGAAGGGGACACTTATAAACTGTTGGTGGGGTCACAAACTAACACAGCCGAATTTCTGGAAAGAAGTATGGAGAATCCTCAAAGAGCTCAAAATCAACCTTCCTTTTGATCCTGCAATCTCATTACTAGGCATCTACCCAGAAGGAAAAAAATTATTCTACCGTAAGGACATTTGCACTAGGATGTTTATTGCAGCTCAATTCATAATCACCAAGATGTGGAAAGTGCCTGTGAACACATGAGTCACCAAGATGTGGAAACAGACAAAGTGCCTGTGAACACATGAGCCACTTTTTTTTTGTTTGTTTGCATCTTTTTGGCCAAGGCTGGGTTTGAACCCACTACCTCTAGTATATGGGGCCGGCACCCTACTCTTTGAGCCACAGGTGCCGCCGCCCGCCTGTCAACACATGAATGGACTAATAAACTGTGGTGTATGTATACCATGGAATAGGATTCAAACATAAAAAAGATGGAAACTTTACATCTTTTGTATTTACCTGGAAAGATTTGGAGAACATTCTCCTAACCATCACAAGAATGGAAAAGCAAGCATCTGACACACTCAATTGTAATATCTAATAGATGAACAGCTACATGCCCACATGACACAGGAGAAAAACATAATTAAATTCAAGAAGGGGGTTTGTAAGCTCCCACCTAACAGGCACAATATAGGGGTACATGGCAGACCTCCTAGGCAAACTGCTCAACTACAACTTGGACTCTGCCATATAAGCAGAGCCATATAAAAAATTGTAACCTAAGCATATGTATAGCATATGTATATATGTGGGCATACACACACATATTTATGTATTTTGTCTCCCTGGGTAGAGTGCTGTGGTAACATCACAGCTCACAGCAACCTTAAACTCCTGGCCTCAGCCTCCCGAGTAGGTAGCAGCCAGCACAATGCCTGGCTAATTTTTCTTTCTTTTTTTATTTTTTGCAGTTTTTTTTTGGCCGGGGCTGGGTTTGAACCTGCCACCTCCAGCATGTGGGGTTGGCGCCCTACCCCTTTGAGCCACAGGCACCACCCTAATTTTTCTATTTCTAGTAGAGATAGGATCTCTCTCTTGCTCAGGCTGGCCTCAAACTCTTGAGCTCAAGTGATTCACCTGCTTTGGCCTCCCAGAGTGCTGGGATTACAGGCATGAGCACCTGGCCTATATGTACTCTTATATTAATCTGAAATTTAAAAAAAAAAAATCAGACAGGTAATAATGCAAAAAAATGAATAAATAAAAAACCTTGGATAAGAAATCTTCCTCCAAGGCTCTACGTCAGGCCTGGCTGCAGGACTGAAACTTCACACCAACTGCTAATGGCCAGACATAGCCTAATCCTGTGCTCTGGAGTATAAATTATACCTAAGTTTGTCCACCTCAAGGCAAAGAAGCTGGGCTTTGCACTCACACTGGTCATCGGCTGCAGATCAGGGAGGATAGTGGGGGTTGGCAGCATAACTTCCAGGCATTTCTGGCTGTCTGCCTGGGGGAGGTGGCCGTGGTAGCCCAAGGGAAAGTAGCCTGAATACCCCAAATGAACTCTGGAAGTAAAGCACAAAAGCTGAGTGTCTGGAGTATTCATACACCATAGTTTATTAGTCCATTCATGTGTTGACAGGTGGGCAGCGGCACCTGTGGCTCAAAGAGTAGGGTGTCGGCCCCATATACTGGAGGTAGTGGGTTCAAACCCAGCCCTGGCCATGTCCCTCCAAGGGGAGGGACTGAGTGGGTCACCAACACTGCCTGCCTCATGGGGCAGAGAACTTTGAGAGCCAAGATTTCTGAATTGGGACCAGCTTAGCTATCAGCAGCTGGCAGGGGTTCTAATTAACTGGCTGTGGTTTACCACTGTGTTGCTACTTATGTAACAAGAAGTACAGAACGCAGTACTTATAAACCCTTATAATGAAATATTTTCCCATTATGGAGTCTGTGTTTACGGAGACGCACATTAGTTTAAACTTTCTGACCTCATTTGCATGCTAAAATCATAGCACCGTCATTTCCTTCTCCCAAATGCATTTGCTCTTAATTAATCTTAACCACGCTCAAGCTTTTCTGATTTCTATTATCACTATTTAAAGTTGAAGAGACTTTTAATGGATCTAAATCTCATATTCAAATTAGTGTCTTTTTCTCGAGTTATAATGACTTGAAATTTTTATTTGATTTGGGCCCAAAGTGTTACCTGAAAAGTAATTTGATTGTTTTACAACTTAAATCATCTGTGTGCAATAAAATTCATTAACCTTATTTACATGTGTGTGAGAATTATGACACTCTAGCCAATTACCATTTTTAAAAGCACAAGTGACTTACAGCAGGAACTTTCCACGGTGCCATGGCTCTGTCATCCCCATCTCTGAGCTCTGGAAACCGAGGTAAGTGTCTGTTTTCAATGTGGACTGAAGCTCTAGTGATTCAGCTGTCTGCCTAGACAATGTCGTGTGTGGAAACGGCGTCTTCACCTCTAGGGACGGAGGGGGCAGTGGTCTACTGAGGCTGAACATCAGCAAGATGTTTCTAGGACAGAAGGGGAGCGCAGGTCCCCAAAGGGCCTGGTCTGGAGGTCCTCGCAGGGAGCTTAAGACTATAGGTTGGAAAACTATAGAATTTTTTTCTTTTAGAGATCTATCCTGGAGAAGCACAAATGTGTCTTTCTCTGGACAGTCCTTCCCAGGCACATGCTGGAGAGAGACTTTCCTAAGCACGCCACGAGGAGTGGACGTGCCAGCTCCTGGCGTGAGCGAGAGCTGGCACCTGCAAAACTGAGTGCGATGGGTCTGGCTCAGGCTTTGTTCTGAGTACGGCTTTGGCACTACCTGGTAATCCTCCTGTCCTAGTCCCCTGTCACCTAGGCTATGGATCTGCCTTCCTGCCAGGTCCTCTGCCCCCCTGCTGCCTCCATCCCCCAATGCTTCCTTTCCTATGTTATGTAACCAGGATTCCTATTTTGAAGCACAAGGCCAGCTGTGCTCAAGGAGCTCCTTCAGCTTCCTCTTGCAACTGTCCAGACAGAGAAAGCTCTGCCTTCCCTCAGCCTTGCCCTCCAGCAGCTCTACCCCTCCCTGACCTCTGTCCCACTCCCCTGAGCCTTGGTGTGAGCTGTTCCTATGCACAGGGCTATCCCTCTGTCCCCTCTAGCTGGAGCTTCCAGAGAGAAACTTTCTATTCCTCTTCCCTTTCAAGGCCCTGAACACACTGCAATGTTCCATCTGTTATCGTGATCTTGTTATCTGCCCTATATTCAAAGGCTCTGGCAAGACAGGGGCAGGTGGCTTCTGCTTACCTTTCTATACCCACCACATAACTCAGAGTCTGGCCCTTAAGTAATATATGTTGAATTAATGGAGACCAAGCATGACTTTGTAATTCCCTCATGCTCAGGCAGGGAAACCAAAATCTCACATTATCCATATGGGGTAAACATTCAATGAGAAAATATACACAAGGTATCCAGCACATCCCTGCGCTCCCGGCTGTGCCATCTCTGTCCCTTCTCAGGGACACTGAGGCTTCTAGGGTGGGAGCCAGAGTGGTGGGGGCAGGGCAGGACCCCAGCTAAGGGTCTCGGGGCACCCACCTGATCTCGGAGAGGACAACACAGTGCCCTGACTCACACCTCTGTCTCTGATTTTTTTTATTTCTAACACACTGGTCAATGAATCATGTCAAGAATAAATAGAGAAAAGAATGAAAACGGTTCAGTGCTCTTGGAAGCTTTGTCTTCAATTTTAGATCCTCCCCCCTCCAAGATCAGAATTATCCATTTGAAATGAGAAAGCCAGATCAAAGTCTCCCACTGAACAGGCTCTGCCCCTCAAGACCCAGCCGTCCTGGAAGGCAGTGTGGAGAACCCTCAAAGAACTAGACCTCCCACTGGATCCTGCAATCCCATTGCTGGCCATCTACCCAGAAGACAAAAATCCTTTAACCACAGAGACACTTGCACTAGACTGTTAATTACAACTCAATTTACAATCACCAAAATGTGGAAACAGCCTAAGTGCTCACCAACCCAGGAATGGATTAACAAGATGTGGTATATGTATACCATGGAATACTATTCAGCCACTAAAAAGATGGAGACTTTACATCCTTTGTATTAACCTGGATAGATGTGGAACACATTATAAAGCATCACAAGAATGGAGAAGCAAGAATCCCAGGCACTCAATTCTGATATGAGGACAATTAAGGTCCTAGTACACGGTGGGGGTGGGGGATGAGGATGTCTAAGAAAGGAAGGAAGGAGGGAGTGAGGAGACAAGGGGTGTGGCTCACCTTTTGGGGTGGCTCACAATTATGAGAGGGTCCTTATCTAGCAAAAGCAATCAATGTGACCTGGTTCTGTGCACCCTCAATGAATCCCCAACGATAAAAAAAGACCCAGGCATTCTCAGAGGTCCAGAGAAAGCTGCACCCTCACTCTGTGTGCTGGGTCGATGGTCATCATTTCAGGGACACCACGGAGAGGCCCTTAGGGCACTGTTTCCTTTGCAACTGGCTTTGGCTGAGTTTGCATTTTGGCTGTGTAGGCTACAGGAGAGGAGCAGTGAATCATTGGAGAAGTCCCCAAATCTCTGGGATTCAAATGACGGGAGCGAGACTTCGGCTGATACTCTCAGGGAGCTGGGAGGCATTATTTTGGTGGCATTTCTACTAGACATTGTGCATTGAGGATTATCACTGTGTCTCAGCATCTCACTCTCTCCTTCTAAGGGGAATTAGCAGCTTCAGTGGAGAGCCGTGGCCCCAGCTCCACGGAACAGGTGGTTTCGCCGCTGGCAGACGCTGTGAGCCTGGCCCACTTCCTGCTTTCCTGGCCCCAGGTTTTCCTTTGGTAAAATGAACATGGTCTCATCCTCTGAAATCTCTCAGCTAACTCTCATTCTCCAATGTCTTCTGATTGCGGTTACTTGCACTGCCGTCCAAGAAGCTCTGAGCCTTTAGGTCCCCAACAGGATTGCTGAATTGTGTGGGCAGTGACCAAGGGATTCTGCTTCACAGCCGGAGTGGTTTTATTCCTGCTTAGAGGCAAACAGTCTGCTTCTCATTGTCAGTGTACCCACAACAGCTCTGCTGTCTGAAAGCCCCTCCTTGTTCACGGCTGTCACTGGGAAGGAGAAGGGGCCAGTGCCCAGCTGTTCTGCACAGCGCCCAGTGCACGAGAACTCCCTCTGCCTGACTGAGAAGGATATTCTGGACTCCTCGTGCCATTAACCCTCTGCTAATGCCCCAAGGCCTGGTGCCTTTCCCAATTTGGTTTTCTTCTGTGTGACTGAGCAGAAATTATGTCTCCAAGCTCTCACTGGCATTTCCAGATCTTCATGGGAACAGGCTGCCTTGCAACTCCATGCAGGAGGAACCCGCGTCTCTCCACACCTCACAGCACTCGGGTCAGACTGGGGTGACCCCACAATAATAATTCAGGCTTTGCTCCCCCTGTACAGGAGCTGAGCCTCTTGGAAACTTTCTTCTGCAAGTAGTTTGTAAAATACCAGAAGTGAGTCTCATAGCAATCTGGAAATAGTCATTCATGTTTGCAGGGTTGGTGTCCCCCAAATTCATGCCCATTGTTGGGGGTCAGTGGTCCCGGTTCCCCAAACCTAGTTGACCTGGTTTGATTACTCAGCTGAGCTAAAAAGCATCCCAGGAGTGGAAAGCAGAAATGAGCAGAAACAGAAAATAAAACTGGAGCAGGCTGGTCAAGAGTGGGCAGGAAGTAAAAGCGACCTGCAGGAGTCCCAGGGTAACAGCGAAATTATTTTCAAGAACCAAGATAAAGCTTAACTGGCACTGCCAAAGGGAATTGGGAGCGGCCCCTCATAGGAGGGAGCAGAGGCAGAGCTGTAAAGCCTGCAGGGTGTAAACGCTGTCCTCCTCTCCCTTTGAGATTGGCTGCGGGTCTGTCACTGGCCTCTCTCACCGCCAGGAGGTGCCGACCTTTCCGCCTGGTCACTGATTATTGTCTCTTTCTGTAGCTCACAGATGACTCAGGCCCACGTTCCTTTTTATTTGTTTATTTCGACAGAGTCTCACTATGTCTCCCTCGGTAGAGTGAAGTGGCATCACAGCTCACAGCAACTTCAAACTCTTGGGCTTAAGTGATTCTCTTGCCTCTGCCTCCCAAGTAGCTGGGACTACAGGCGCCCAACACAATGTCCAGCTATTTATTGTTGCAGTTGTCATTGTTGTTTTAGCTGGCCAGACCAGGTTCGAACCCCCCAGCTTCGATGTATGTGGCTGGTGCAGTAACCACTGACCTACGGGAGCCGAGCCCAGACCCACATTCCTAGGGGCCCTCCACACTCCCTGGAGGTTCCACAGGCCAGGCTTCCCTTCCACCTCCTGAAGACCTGTCTTAGTGTCCTTTCTCACCTGTGTCTGCCGAGAACCAGAACGTGACTTTACTGGGAAATAGAGTCTCCACTGATGGAATGGAGTTAAGAGGAGGTAATATAGGGTCAGGGTGTGCCCTAAATCCTGTTATTCCTGTAAGGAGAGGATAGACGCACACATGCACAAGCACAGCACACACATGCACACGTACACACATGCACACATACACAACATGCACACACATGTACACAACACGCACGCACATGCCCACATACACAACATGCACGCACAAACACGTACACAACATGCACACACACGTACACAACACTCACGCACATGCCCACGTACACAACATGCACGCACAAACACGTACACAACATGCACGCACATGCACACATACACAACATGCACACACACGTATACACTAAGCATGCACATGCACACGTACACAACATGCACACACATACACAAAAGTGCACACACACATGCTTAAAGATATGCACACACGTACACAAACGTGCACACATACACATTCACAAAGACATGCACACACACACACACGCACACACACGTATACACACACACTGCACATGCACACACATAGCATAAGGCCATGCAGAGACAGAGACTGAGTGATGCCACAAGCCACCATCCCTGAGGCCCCAGGAGCTGGGAGGGCAGCAGGACCCTTCCCCAGAATCTTTGGCAGCATCAGCACTGTAGGAAATATACTTATGGCTTGACGGGAGCGCAGCCTTGCTGGGAGATGAAGGAGCTGGTGGGAAGGGGCAGGCCAGAAACCAGTGATCACAGCAAACCTCTACCCACTTCCCAGAATGCTTCAGGGCCAGTGTGCCTGGGAAACAGCATTCTAGACCCCGCTCGGCCATCATGGAGCAGGTCCTAGATTTGCTCTGAGTGTAAAAACTAATTCCTCTGCAGAAGATGTAGGGACTCCTCCTGGGAACCCCCCGATCTTCAACCTACTGATGAGGGATGATGAAAATTCTGGAAACTGTGAGAGCTGAGCTGGCTCCGGCTGACTCCACCTGCTTTTTTTTTTTTAATTATTAAATCATAGCTGTGTACGGTAATGCAATCATTAGGTACAATGTGCTGGTTTTATATACAGTTTGAAATATTTTCATCAAACTGGTTAACATAGCCTTCATGGCATTTTCGTAATTATTGTGTTCAGACTTTTATATTCTACATTTAGTAAATTTCACCTGTACCCTTCTAAGATTTTTCTCTCTTTTCTCTGCTAATGAATCCTTTCCCGTTCTTGGACCCGCCTCCTATCCTCCTTACAGCGCTTGCCCCCAACTCTCCTCCCATCCCTCCGTCCAGGCACAGTCCTGATGACACCTGTGGAATTCTGCCTCTGGAACTGAGAGAAGGAATTTGTGATGTTCCAGGTCCTGGGTTTATGGTAATGTGTCAGGGCAGCCTGAAGGAACTGCTTCAGTGTGTCTGTGTTCTCATCCCCAGATGACCCCATCTCCATATCCTCCCCACCCATCCCCCTCCCTGGGTCCTCCACACTCACCCCCTCCCCGTGTCCTCCCCACCCATCCCCCTCCCCGTGTCCTCCACACTCACCCCCTCCCCGTGTCCTCCACACCCATCCCCTTCACCCCATGTCCTCCCCACCCACCCCCCTCCCTATGTCCTCCACACTCACCCCCTCCCCGTGTACTCCCCAGCCACCGCCCCTCCCCGTGTCCTCCACACTCACCCCCTCCCCGTGTCCTCCCCACCCATCCCCCCTCCCCATGTCCTCCCCACCCACCCCCCTCC
>CAUYPK010026472.1:0-21705 GCA_963574355.1 Loris lydekkerianus | reverse complement strand
ATACCCCCCACACCTTCCCGCCGTCATTCCCCCAAGCCCTTCCCTCCTTATCCCCCCTGCCCCTTCCTTGCTGGCACATTCTTCTCCTGCCAGCTCCACCTACAAAGTCACAATGAAACCCTATGAAAGTGCCCTTGGCTTCTGAGGCCACTGACCCTTCCCCCTCTGTTCCCACTGAGGCCTGGGTATGTCTCCATCATAACAATCTCCACTCACAGCAGCCCTAAGGTTCATGCGGCTGCATCCAGCCCAGAACACAGGGACTGGGAGAGTGAGAATTGGGCCTTTTCATCTTGGTTCTTAGCCTCGATATGGCTCTTGGCAAAAATAGCTGATGGCTCTGATGCTGTTTGTGGCTGGGTGTGTGGACAGAAGCGGGAGAGCAGGAACACAGCCCTTATTTGCCCCCAGGGCCCGGGAGACCCGGCCTGCAGGGTGCTGCTGTATGTGGCACAAACAGAATCGTCTTGCTCACCCAGCCTGTTGTGTGCTGCTTTCTCCCCCAGATGGGGTGGACCGGACTTCCACAATCTAGAAGCCGAAGATGAGTGTGACCGCGCTGGCCGTGAGACCGACTGCTGCGGGTCCAGTGTCAGCCGTCTTCAGGGTTGCGCAGAATCCTCCAAGATACGTTGCAGCCTCTTTCCCCCTGGTCCCTCTCCCGTTTTGATTTGTGAGAGCGTAGGTCATCCTTGTAAACGTATCAGTAGACCTGGGATTGGTCATTTTGTCATTTGTTTCTGTCATGGGATGGTTTGGTGTGTGGGGTGGGGAGGGGTCTCTAGGCCTGGGAGGGGTGTAGGGGATATAGGGAGCTTCCTGGAAGTGAAGGGGAAGTCAGAGTCCTGGCCTGAGAGGGACGCAGGAGGGAGGGGGCCTTCTGGGAAAGCCTGGCGCACAGCCCACCACGCAGGGCACGTGCGTCCCAAGGAGACAGTCCTGCCTGCATCTCCCTGAGGCCTTGCTTGGAAGAGCTGCAGAAGAGGGCCCTGCGGCAACGGGGGTGAGGAGGAAGAAATTCTCTCCAACAAAACGCCAGATAAACTTTGATTTGTGTATTGTTTACATGACAACTTTAAAGGGTACAGACTGTGTAAAGAGTTTGGGCAGAACTTCTCTACAGACGATGGTCTTTGTAAAGGATGTGTAGTTATGGGTTCATTTTTTTCCTCTATTTTTATAATAGCAACAGGGTTGTGTTTTAAAACGGCCGCCAAGCTCTGCTTCTCGGGAAGGGGGTGCCGTGGGTCCCTGTGTCACATGGGCCAGAGAGGTGGGAGGGACGTGTGTGTGGAGGTGAAAGACACAGATGTGGCCAGAATGAGTGTGGCACTGGGTGAGGGCACAAGGGCGATCCCACCACATGGTCACTGGGAGTCTGAGAGAGCCTGCGGCCTCCTTCCATGCTGGGCCTGCTTCTCCCCTGCCCCAGGTTCCCTGCACGGGGGGTGGGTGCGGGGGGGCTCCATCCTGTCCCTCCCAGCCTTGCTCCACCCCCACGCCGGTGGGTGCAGGTTCCCCTGGAGGAGGAAAGGCGAGGATGGACACTTCCCTCGTGAGAGGTCTGATAGCCAGAAGGCAGGGTCGCTGGCAGGACCCAGAGGCCAGGGCTGCATCTCCTCCACTCAGTCACTGCTGAGGAAGAGCAGGAGGGGAAGGCCCAGCAACAGTGTATAAAGGTCAGCAGCAAGTGCCAGAGAGAGCACACAGGGCAGCGTCCGGCCCTCAGGTGCAGGCGCAGGCGGGCAGTGGAAGAAGGTGCAGGAAAGGTTAGTGTCACGATGGAGACAGAGTTATGGGTTTCCTGTGTAGTTGGCTGATTGACCCATCCACACAGAGAGGAGAGAAAGACACTCATTACACAGTGAGAGCTTAACAAACTCTGTACCGCGGAGTAATAGCTCTATTTCTTAAGGGCAAGAAAGGCTGCATTTCAGAATTTGATGTGGGGGAGGGCTTTAGCAGAAATGAGAGCAGTCGCGCTCAGTGCTGGAAAATCGGGTTGTGTAAATGTCGGGAGGACACCCAGCCAGCGGCGAGATTGGGAGGTGGAGTGGGGTAAGGCTGGTTTATTAAATGGATGAGTCTGGGGTTGTTTTTTAAGTGAAATCAGAGTCACAATTAACATCAGACCATGAAAATCACTGCACTTGCTGATGGGTTTGTTTTTTTTTTAAACTAATGAAGTATATACAGATTTTAAAGGCCTTAATGAAATCCAAACAACTTTCTTTTACCTTGGAGATTAAAAATGTAGACCCGCCCCAGTCTCAGACACTGCAACAGGGTTGTAAAGTCCTTTACGGTCTAAAAAGGTGACAACAGCGTAACCACAGAGGACCTTCCCTGAGTGGAGGAGCCCTGGACTCACAGTCAACATGCATTGCTTACAAAAGGTGCAGACCTCTCCTTGGGTAACTGACC
Source organism: Loris lydekkerianus (assembly GCA_963574355.1). Classification (NCBI taxonomy): domain Eukaryota; kingdom Metazoa; phylum Chordata; class Mammalia; order Primates; family Lorisidae; genus Loris; species Loris lydekkerianus. Next base: position 19,281 of record CAUYPK010026472.1, on the reverse strand, counting down.
TCTGAAGGTGCAAGTCCACGCACAGAAAGAGACAGCGTTTCTTAGTTCATCATTTTTAACCAAGTGCCATTAACATTCATCTTCCACATCCTTTTTCTAAACGAGTTCAGTGTTATTTGGGGAATGTGTTAGGATGGATGACCACAGCTAAGGCAGGAAGACTAGGTCAAATGTTGAAGGCCAAAGGTAAGACCAGAGGGTTTAGGAATGTGTTTTTTGGATGCCGAGAAAGTTGTTAAAGAGGAGAAGAAACCATGTATCGCACACTTTGTTGAGAAAGAAGAATGCGTTCAGATCTCTGCAGAACGCAGAAGACTGGTGTCGTTCAGAAAACAGACTGTGAACACAGTCGCATCAGCATGAATCCTTTAAAAGGAAGAAGAGAACTTAAAGTATTTGCAAATCTGAATTTCTATTTATTCCTTCACTGAATAGAGAAACAATGGTTATCTGATTATTAGAGATATTATTTTGGATATGTTACTTATTAACTTGCTATGGCTGGTAACCATGATAAAGTCTGTTATTAATAACAACATAATTCTTTTTTAAAAAAGAAAGAAAAGCTTATTTTTCATTGACTATGTATAAATTTACCTACTTAGTTATGTTTTGCTATTAGTGTTTTAATTTGTTTTTTTAAGTTGTGTGTTCTGATGAATTCGAAGAGCCTGTTCCCCCCCCTTGTTCTGAGTCCTGTGCTGACTGCAGGTATACAGCGCAATTTACAAATCCTAAAGCAAAAGAATTTTATTATAAAAGAATCAAACAGTTGCATGCACAAGGCTGTGAAGTCAAATATTTAGTACTGTAGCGGCAGTGCCTTTTTTTGTATTTACCCACTGACCCCCAGATGCAACTGTTTTATATTAATAGTAAATGATTTAAAATCCCAGAGTAAAATCTATTTCACTATATGTTCCCCCTGTGTTCTGATTTAAGCCGTGTGTCCTCGCCATCTCCACACTGTCCCAGGGACGGTGGCATCCTGTAGAGTTGTTGTCATGTACGACATTTTACTGGTGCTTTTACTCATAGTGGTTTCTTACCAGAAACAGTAGGAAGAAACTCATGAACTGTGTACAAGACATGAGACACTGCTGCTGCTATTTTTCCCACATGCTTTTGAGTTTCACTTTTTAAGCAACAGCCAGCCAGCAGGATAGACACGCTGGGTCTGCCTGCCGAGGGTGGCTGTTTGCACCACGCCTCCCAATCCTATGTGTGGATGGTCCCTTTTTTGGTCCCCAGGATTTGAGCTACAGCCCGGCCCTGTCTCTCCCATTCATTGAAGAGACAAGGAAGGAAGCCGGGCTTTCTTTGGAGGTGTCCTTGGCTGCCTTTTACAGAATGGAGTCTTCTCCGGGTCTTTAGTCTTCTGTTCTTCCGCACCTCCAGTAGCTACTGCTGGTGCAGAGTTTGTGGACATATCTCCCCGGGTCCAGGCTGGGGGGCTGGGCAGGGCTGAGCACACCAGTATGCGGCCAGGAGGACAGCCAGGGGATGCAGAGCAGCCCCCCCCCCCCCCGGTGTCCTCAGCCCTCTGGACACGTCTGCAGCAGGTGGCTCCAGCCTGGGCACAGGGAGGCAGCCTGACCAGGGCTGCCTGTCACAGGAAGAGCCTACCAGAGGATAATTTGCACATGGGGCTGTGATAACACTAAGGTTGAATTTTTTTCTTTTTCCTTTTTTTTTCCACAAGTCATCAGAGATGTTTGCAAAGCGTGTTTTTGTTTTTTGTTTTTTGTTTTGTAACTCCTTTATCTTTACTTAAAGGTGAATGTGTATTCCTCTGGGAGGAATAGGAAGAAAACAGGAATGCTAGTGATGTGGAGCAGAAGATTCCTCCCTAGTGCCCTCTGACCTCCTGTGTCCATGCCTAACGTAGCTGAGTTTGACAAAGCTTTCTCGTTGCATGCCCCGTGCAGGCACCGTTGTGTTGTGCGTGCATGCGTTTCGTCCTGTTTTCCTGTATAAAGTTAGTGAACAAAGAAATATTTTTGCCTAGTTTATGTTGCCAAGCAATGCATATTTTTTAAATTTGTCATATATGGAAAGAGCATGTTTGTTACATGTAAAAGCTTTACTGATACACAGATATACTAATGTTTGAAGATGCTGTTCTTTGCAAGTGTACAGTTTTCAGATGTTGTTACAGTGAAACACCCTTGTGGTTTAAACTTGCTACAATGTATTTATTATTCATTTCCTCCCATGTAACGAAGAATCACGGCTATATTTCATATCAACGTTATACTGAAAGTGAAGGGAAATGATTAATACAAGGTTTTGTAACACTGGTGTGTGTCTTTTTTTCTTTTTGTCAACATGATCGATTGGAAAGTAAGAACTGGGTCTTAAAAGCCCACAAGCAAGAGCAGGCATGCAATCCCTGTTCCCTGTCCCCACTCGGCCTCCTACACAAACTACATCTTCAACTGTGAGCTGCTCTTAAACAAAAACGGGTGGGGAGAGGGTGTAGAAATTTATGCAGTTTGATCTGTGCCCGGAATAGCCAATAAATGTATTTAGAAACATGTCTCTGAGTCAGGGGACACAAACTCTAACCCTGCAGGCTTTCCACCCTCCCTGCCTCTGAAATGCTTCACACCTTAACCACAGCACAAACAGTAGCCTCCTTGGAGCTTTTTACCTACACATAGCTTGAATCGCATCTTCATATTTCCAATTCTGGTATGATGTATACTAATACAAATTTAAATGTTGTGTCAGGTAAGCACATTGTGGCTGCAGAGACACGCCTGGGTCTGGATTCTGGTGCCGGCACCCTCTAGCTGTGTCATCTTAGACAAATTAACCTCTCTGCATCTTGGGTTTGCTTTGGATTTTGGCCTGTGATGTTCTAAGTTCATGTATTAAACTTATAACCCCTCTCCTTCGCAAAAAAAAAAAAAAAAGGTAAAACAAGAAAACATAAGGTATAGAGGTCCCTGCCATCGTTAACTCCCTGCAGAAGCCAGCACTTGATATTATGGCAGTGACCACCTGGTGACTCCCTCCTCACCAGGCTCAGCTGCTCAGGAGACCATGTAAGAGCCACACGGGTCTCATAGGCTGAGGCATAGAATGAAATTCCTCATAAGGTTGGATTCTTGTAACCCACATGAGCTGCTTCTCAGGGCCCTATGGCAGCACTGCTAAGGGAGAAGAAAAGGGCACGGGTGAAAACTCGAGTCCCACGGAAATGCATGGCACCAGGGTGACATGAGGGGGAAGGGTGTGCATGCAGCGCGGCCAGGGAGAGGATTTTACATGATGTCTGCAAAGCTATAGCTCTTTGCTGGCAATCTCTGTAATGGAATGTTCAGTGCTAGGGAGAAGGTTACATGTTACCCACACGGTAAAGTGCCAGGACCCTCCTAACACCCCCATTCCAAAGGGATTTGTTCCCCTTGAGTCATGGACCAGGAATCCAGGAGCATCTGCTCCACTCATTCCCCACATGCTCATGTAGAGAGGAGCCCGGGGCACTACCAGGGCCGAGTGCAAACTCTCGGCAAGATGCCCTGCTTTGCTGCCTTGGACAGTCACTATAGCCCTCACTGGCCTTGACTCCTAGTCAGCCCAAGCCGTGTGGTCCTCAGAGGTTTAGGGGAAGATTAGGCAGGCAGCGCTTTTATCAGTAACAGTCTCGTCCGTAACCAGAACCACCACCTCTAGGCACACGGGGGAACCTGCCTCCCCCCAAGAAACTCAGTCGTGACAGCCCCGAGTTTGCTGTGTCCCCTTTCTCAGGGGCAAGGCTAACTCGCTGCACTCCAGCCACCATGTCACAGACACTGCACAGGCTTCCACAAGCACACCTACATTTTCTATTTTGCACCCCACATGTCCACACTGGAAAACCACCCCTCCCTTAGCACTGGTACTGGAATTCCAATTCTTTCATATAACACAAGAAAAAGAAAACTTACACCTCCCAATATTTCGTTAGAATCAACAGACAAAATTATTCTTCACTAGCTCTAGGTTAGACTGAGGGCCACGTGCACCAGGGCTGGTGGGCTCGAACCCAGCCCAGGCCTGCTAAACAACAACCAAAAAATTATTTTACCCAATTGCTATAAATAGCTCTGTTCTGCTTCTCTGAGCTCTGGGGTCAGCCTGCAAAACCCAGTGTGAGGGATGCTCTCAGGATGAAGTGACATCCTGATACAAACAAATCCCCAAACCTGGTTGAACATAGCACCCGCTAAGGAGGTGTGAGGGGGCTTGGAAGTTGGCGCAAGAGTGGAGAATGATGTGTTCCCTTACTCGTCTCTAAGAGCTAAAATCAAAACAGGTGAGAGGGACAGCACCTGTGGCTAAGGAGTAGGGTGCCAGCTCGATATACCGGGGGTGGCGAGTACGAGCCTGGCCCACGCTAAACAAACAAATAAAAATACAAGAAAAAGGGGACACAGGAAGGAAGGCTGGGGGCAGTAGATAATAGGAGTGGTGAAGTGAGGTTGGAGCCTGAGCAAGAAGTCCCTGGAAATGAGTCGATGACTAGACCACTACTTTATCAGCCCTTAAGCTGTGGTCTTCACATCCCCACTCTGCTTCGGGACCCTGGGGGTGAAGGGTGCAGAGTGGTAACTGAGTACCGACAGGATTGGGATACCTTGTGCAGATAGCAATGTGGGTAACTGAGATACTGGGAAACTCTGGCAAAGCTTCACCTGCTGACTTCTCTCACAGTCCACAGTGGTGAGTCCTCCGCAGTAAACAGTGGTAACCCTCTCACAGTCCACAGTGGTGACTCCTCTCACAGACCACAATGTTTGCTCTTCTGGAGCAAACAACTTTCCCCTGTGCAAGGTGTCTTCCCAGGCTCCCTCCCATCCCAGCGGCTCCCCCAAACCAGCCTCAGCCACAGGGCTCTTTTCCACAGACATGGGGCTGTCTGTGATGTGAGACCAGGAATTCATGTCTATGAACTCTCTCCACTCTTAAGTGGTTTCTACTTCAGTTTTAAAACCAATGGTGAAACCCTCTGGCAACCTTATAAAGCTCATACTTTATAAAACACTGCTCTGCATTTACACTTGACTCAGCATGTGTGTTTTTAAATGGCATTTGCTCAGTTTTCTTGAGGTTTTGTTTTTTAAGTCCAATCCAGGAGAAACAGAATTGGGGCTTTGGTGAATGACATGACGACATCGGGGCTGTGGGAATCTGAGGTAGCCGACGGGCCGCAGCCAAATCCTCGGGTGCGAACCGCAGCTGGGACTAGGTGTCCCCTGATTGTTCCAATGTGCCTTGATTGATGTTTCCAGCTTTCCATGCCCCTAAATTCTAAACAGGCTCAGTTACATGAGATCAGATGAACACACAACCCCCCCAAACCAAACCCATCCACTTGGAGGTCCAAACTTCACTATTTATTCCAGATCTGTTCACTGGGAAGATGCTAAACATCAATTTCCCTTACCTGTGTCTCTTTGAACATTGGTCTATGCCTCTGTTGCTCATCCATAATGGAACACACACAAAGACAGCAAATAGTGGACAAGAAAAACAAAATGTATGTATGGCAAGCAAATCATTTCCCCCCAACCATGGCCAGGAGTGCCAGCCTAGTCCCAGGGCAGGGGAGCACACACTCCAAACTTCCTCCTGCTCCTTCTCTGCTCAGACACAGAACTGCTTCTAAAGTGTGCATATCCGCCCTACCCAAGCACAAAGATTTAAGGGGACAGGCCTTGGTTTGCTGGCTGCCTTGTACCGAGGATGTTCTGAAGGCCAGCTGCTGGTGGGTTGGATGTCTAAAAGCAGAGGACAGCTTGCAGAACACAAGCACCACGTTCCTTCTGGAAATGGCAGGAGCAGTTCAGAGTGACAGCGAGACCACCTCCCTGTGCCCACCTGAAAAAACAGAAGATGCCTCAGCAGCCACGTTCGTCCCCCGCCCACTGCTGCCAGGTCACACAGGCGCCCCAGGGGACAACTGAGCGGGGCTCTCAGGAGCAGTGGCTTCCCCTCTGTTGGTGTCCACTAGGACCAGGCTTCAGTAGCGAGGGCCCCACTTTTCCCCTCTGGCCTGCAGCAGACCCAGGGGTGCGGACTTTGAGCTTCCTGCCTGTGGCTCCCCCAGTACCTGGAGGATTCAGCAGTGCTGGGTATACCCTATGGGGAGGGAGGAACATCAAGCCACCTGAGCACCCCAGGGGCCACTGGGAACCAGTGCTTCCAAACTTGAAGGATCTGGGGAAAGGCCCACAGGACAGGTGGTGTTGCTGGGGGCAAAGAGGTGGGATTTCTGAACTAATCTCAGATGCAGGGTAGGACTGAAAAAGACAGGAGTGTGAGTCCCCCAGGAAGGCCCCTGTTGCCAGGACAGGACCTGGATGGGCCCCAGCCAGGGCCGCCACTGCTGGGGGCCCAGCGAGTTCCAGCCAGTCAAGGCCAGACGCCAGAGGGAGGCCCGCAGGCAGGGGAGGAAGGGGAGAGAAGCCCACTCCTACGGCAGGTGTGAATCCCAGCGCCTTCCCCATCCACTTGCTGGCTTGTTGGGCCAAGCTCCCTGGAAGCTTCCCCAGGGGCTGGGAGCTCACCCTCGAGGTGGCGCTCGCACCTGCTTTTGTGGAGCCTGAGGACAGGCTCACCCTGGACAGGCACAGCCTGTGCTCCTGGCTGTGGCAGAGGACAAGGCCCCCCAGGAGCTCCAGGACCCTGGCCACCTGGGCATCTGAGTGTTTCTCCCAAGCTACTAGGCTCTTTCTTACAAGCGCCACCTGCTGGCAAGGAGGACAACTTGCACAGATCTTTAAAGTGACCACTGACTCAATCACACAGAGTGGCTGACTCCTACCTGCCAGCACAGCCTGCTGGCTTAGAGATTAACTTGTGTGTTTCAATAGAATTCACACTGCTAAGAAGACCACAGGGCTGGGGAAAGAGAAAAAATTTCAAAGACTTCCATCCTCCCTTATCAACAAGAGATATCTGCCCACACCCAGAGCTCACTACCACTACAGCTTACAAACAACTACAACTCAGAAAACCACCACAATAAGGAAATACAACCAAATCATCCATCCAGAGCCCAGACCCTCACAGTGCCCACAAGCAAAGCCAAAGATCCTTACCCCACATATGGCACAGACATCCTTAAGAGTGGGGGGCACGTCCCATCTAAATGAAACAAAATGCAAAAACAAGAAGTAACAGCTGCTCCAGATGAGAAGGAATCAGTGCAAGAACTCCAGACGTATGAAAAATCACAGTGAAAGGACAGCCCCAGAGGAGCATACTAGCTCTGGAGCAATGGATTCCAACCAAAATCAAAGTATTGCAATTACACATAAAGAATTCTAAACATCCATTGTAAGGAAGCTCAATGAAATCCCAGAAAAAAAATGAAAACCAACTCAAAGAAACCAGAAAAACAATTCAGGAAATGAATGAAAAATGTATTAAAAAGATAGTTTAAAGAAAAAAACTAAATCAAACTTCTGGAAATGAAAAATTCATTTACAGTCTTGGCACCATAGCTGAGCAGCTAGGGCACCAGCCACATACACTGGAGCTGGCTGGGTTCGAATCCAGCCCGGACCTGCCAAACAACAAGGACAACTACAACTAAAAAATAGCCAGACATTGCGGGTGCCTGTAGTCCAACTACTTGGGAGTCTGAGGCAAGAGAATCGCTTAAGCCCAAGAGTTGAGGTTGCTGTGAGCTGTGACGCCACAGCACTCTACCCAGGGCAACAGCTTGAGACTCTGTCTCAAAGAAAAAGAAAAAATTCATTTAGGAAAATACAAAACCCAAAGGAAGGTTTTAAGAATAGACTAGACCAAGCAGAAGAAAAAAATTCAGAGCTTGAAGGAAACTCTTTCAAATTAACTCAGTCAAAAATAAAGAATAAAGAATGAGCAAAGTGTGCAAGATATGTAGAATTATATGAAATAACCAAATATAAGAATCATATGCAGCCCTAAGGGTCAAGAAGAAAAGACACAAGGCTTGGAAAAGCTATCTGAGGAAATAATTTTTGTTTTTTTGAGACAGAGTCTCACTTTATTGCCCTTGGTAGAGTGTTGTGGCATCACAGCTCACAGCAACCTCCAACTTCTGGGCTTAGGCGATTCTCTTGCCTCAGCCTCCCGAGTAGCTGGGACTACAGGTGCCCGCCACAACGCCTGGCTATTTTTTGTTGCAGTTTGGCCAGGGTTGGGTTTGAACCCACCACCCTCGGTATATAGGGCCAGCACCCTACCCACTGAGCTGTAGGCACTGCCCCTATCTGAGGAAATAATTGAGGAAAACTTACTGATCTTGCTAGAAGTTTAGACATCCAGATACAAGAAGCTCAAAAAGCATCTGGGAGAATCATTGCAGAAAGGAATCATCAAGGTGAATATAGTCATTAGACAGGCCAAAATCAACACAAAGAAGAAGCTGTTACGAGCTAAGGTGAAAACATCAAGCAACTTACAAGGAAAAGCCCATCAGACTAACAGCAGAACTCCCAAGGTAAACCTTCCAGCCAGAAAGAAATGGAGTCTCCTGAAACAGAATAACTGCTAGCCAAGAATTTTGTATCCTGCTAAACTAAGTTTTATAAATAAAGGAGATGTAATGTCTTTCCAAGGCAAGCAAACACTAAAGGAATTTTGTCATTACTAGATCTGCCCTACAGGGATGCTCAAAGTGCATTCATTATACACACAACCACACAATAGATTCCAACAAGTATAAAAGCACCTGAAAGCCACAGCTCACAGCTCTTACAAAGCAAGATGGAAAACAAAACAAAGTATCACCAACAGAAGAACAGCACCCCACAGGTATCGATATTAACACTCAACGTGCCCCACCTAAAAGACACAGACCGGCTGAATGGATGAAAAAAACACAAATATTTGCTGTCACAAAGAAACGCATCTCCACCACAAGGCTTCACACACAATCGCGGTAATGGGATGGGAAAAAATATTCCATGCAAACGGAAACCAAAAGCAAGAAAGTGTAGCATTCCTATATGAGATAAAATAGACTTCAAATTAACAATAGGTAAAGGGGAGGAATCTAGTAAGAAGACATAACAATCCTAAACACATATGTACCTAATAAAGAAACTCCGTACAGGTGATTGCACTAATGTACACAGCTATGATTTAACAATAAAAAAAAAAAAAAAGAAACTCTCATTTCAGACAGCAAATTGCCCCAGATCTAAGCAAAGAAACAAACAGTAATATCTTAATAGTTGGGGATTTCAACATTCCACTGACAGAACTGGGCACATCATCAAGCTTGAATAAGAAATAAAATGAATCAAGAAACCCTGGGCTAAAGCAGGACTTGAGAACAAACGGAACTTTATGGAACACTCTACCCAGCAAACTATACAATATACATTTTTCTCCTCAGCACATGGGACATTTTCCAAGACTGATCATATCTTAGGCTTCAAAACAAGACTCAGCAAATTTTTTTAAAAATTAGAAATCACATATGCACACAAACCCACATGTTATGGTGTAACTACTCAGCCATCAAAAGGAAGGTCAATAATGTCGTTTGCCGCAATATTGAGAGAGTGGAGATCATTACCCTAAGTGCGCATTCTCACTAATAAGTAACAGACAGCCACATACAGGCACAAAGCCACATAAAGGACATGAGAGACCAAGGGGGGGAGGGCAGGAGGGCGGGCGTGGGATTAAAAACTTGCCTACTGTACCAAGTGTACACTGAACACTTATTCTGTTGATGGGCACAGTGAAAGCCCTGACTTAGGTATCATACAAAATATACGTGTAACAAAAACACTCGTACCCCCTTAATTAATATTTTGGAAAAAAAAATACCAACAAAATGAAATGTAAAACCAAATCAATTCTGGAGCCCATTCCACGTTACTACTTCATCCTCTTGATGGGTAGACAAGTGCCCTCCCTACCTGTGGATCAGCACAACTTCTTTAACAAGCCACCTATGGACGACCACTCAGGGTTAGTACACACAACACTCCCACGAATAAATTGCACAAATGTCATTTCATGCATTTGTGAGCTTTCCCAGAGTGAGAAAGCAGGGTTTCCGGATTAAAGGGGATTGTATCAGTGAGGGTTCTCCAGAGAAACAGAACCTGTGGGAGACAGAGATGGTGGGGGGGCAGGGGAAGTGATACTTATTTTAAGGGATTACTCAGTCGTGGGGGCTAGCAAGTCTGAAATTTGTCCAACAGACCAGCAGCCTGGAAACTTGGGCAGGAGTCAATGTTTTAGTCTCAAGGGATAAATTCGCCTTCTCCCAGAAACAGGTTTTTGCTTCTAAACCTCTAACTAATTGGGTGAGGCCCACCTGCATCATCATGGTAATCTCCTTAATGTCAAATGATTGTGGTGTTAATTACAAAATACCTTCACAGACACACATAGATTAGTGTTTGAGTAAATAACTGGGAGTTACAGCCCAGCAGAGCTGACACTGAAACTAACCATCACACGCATCATTTGTCACCCTGCCAGCTCCTGCCACCTTCTCCTCCACGGCGTCACACTTCTCCAGCAAAGGACGAAGTGACTTTCTCTGCTCTTGGCCGTTCCTATGTCACCGAACTTTTTTATGTTCTCCAATCTATTAAGTGTAAAATATTACCAGCACTCTTTCTGTTTGCATTTCAGTTAGGTGAGGTTGTGGTTGAGCATCTTTTTATATGCTTAATTGTCTTTTGTGTTTTCCTTCAAACTGATTTTTCCACATATTTGTGCATTTTGCCATTTGGGTTATTGGTCTTGCTCTTATTAATTTGTAGGAGCTCTTTGTGTATCATGGGAATTAACCTTTGGTCTGTGATATGAGTTATAAATATTTGCCCCCAGTTTATCTTTTGATTTTGCGTATGGTGATTTTTGGCATAAGGAATTTATTTTTATATTTATGTGGTCAAGTTTCTTAATCTTTCCTTTTATAGCTTCTGGATCCTGATCATATTTTCAAAGGCCCTTTCTACTCTGAGATAGACCAGACTTTCCTCTAGTGCTTCCATGGATTCACTTTTCTACGTTTATATAGATTTGAACAATTTTTGGTGTGAATTATAAGGCATGGATCCAATCGTATTTATATGCAGAGGTGGCTGCCCAGCTGAGTCTACGCTGTTTATTGAAAAGCTTTCTTCCCTACCCTGCTAGATGTACACCTCCATGACTTAGTAACCTCCTCTACACATACGTCTTTAAGTCTATTTCTCCGCTCCCTATTCTCCTTCCCATCAATGTTTGTCTATTCATTGCACAAATAACTTTCACGGCTTTAATTGCTGTAATCTTAAATTTTGGCTTAATAGCTAATATGGAGCTTATATGTTAGAATGATCACCCTGCCTCCATGTGAGGAATGGATTGAAGGAGACCTTGGGTGGAAGGGTGGAGACTCACCAGGGACTAGAAGACAATCCAAACCATTCACAAACCCAGGGGCACAGAGGTAGGGACGGGGACCTGCACAGATGTCTTAAGTTGTGGCTTTATTATGAGGGACAGTGTGTCACGTGTGGGCCTTAGGAGAGAGACCACAGAGTCCAGAGTGCCTCCCAAGCACGTGGCTTCAGCAGCTGGGGAGTTGTCATCCCACTTGCCAGGGAAGGAATGGGCTAGGGTAAGGGTAGCAGGTGGAATCTGTTATGTCACATGTCACACCTCATCTACCAGTCAAGAGAACACTGTGATAAGCCGTGAGATTGCCACTAGATCTCCACTTTGCAGGTGGAGAAACTGAGGTTCAGAGAGGTTAAGCAACTCATCCAAGGTCACAGAACTTTTATGAGGCAAGACAAAGGCTCAAGTCCAGATCTGTCCACCACCAGTCCTGCTAGGAGGGACAACAGCTGGCTGCCTTAGGCTCCAGGGACCCCAGAAAGCACCCAGGGTCAGGAGACTGTGATGAGTCTCCAAGCCTTTCCTTTCTAACATCCATGCAGTCTGAGACACAGGGGTACGTGTAGGCAGCAGAATTCTGCAAAATGACCATCTCAAGAGAGTTGTTCAAATGTGGCCCTGAATTGCAGCAGAGGCATCTACAAGGCTGTGGTTCTCAGCCTGGCTGCTCATTGGAGTCACCTGAGGAGCTCTACCAAGCACTGCCACCCAGGCCCCATCCCCAGAGCCTCGATCTAGTGGTTCAGGGACATGGCTGGGGCAGTTGGGGTGGGGGTGGGACCTAACACACAGCTGCGGTGGTGCACACTGGGAGTAACCCCTGCTCCTCCTCCACTGAGGTGACCAGACTGGCTTCTGCAGCTTCAGCAGATAAGTGTAAAAAGGCAGCTGTTTCCAAGGACTCGTCAGAGCACTAGGACATGCACTGGACTGTCACCTCCCCAGAAGTCCTGCCCCAGGGCACGTCTGAGCAGGATGGGGGTTGGGCTGGGTGCAATGATGCTCCTTGGGCCCTCCACAGAGACTTCAGTCGACTTAGTGAGCTGTGTTCCCTGGGACGCTCTCTGCACGATCTGTGCCACGCGTTCACCAGAATGTGTCAACCCCGTACCCAGGAGCCTGTCGCTCAATTACACTGTGTGCAGATGCCCCACCCCCAAACCTCAAAGACCAGGCCATATGTCTGTCGCAGTCATCTGGAGCCTCTGCTCCATGAGGCCTCTCCGGAACCCAGGCTGCCGCAGCTGCCACCAACATGACATTGATACTTGCCACAGCAGAGGAAAGGAAGGATGTGGCTTCCCACCAGAAGGGAAACATGTCACTTCTGCTCACGCTTCATCTGCCAAAGCTAGTCACGCGGCCACGTCTCACCTCAGAGGAGCTGGGAAGCTCAGTCCTGCCTGCCCAAAAGAGATGCCCGCAGAGGTGCACAGCAAATGGCCCTGCCTGCCACCATGTGCTGCCTCCCAGCAGAGAGCAAAGGAACGGCTCCAGACACCTAAGGTCCCAGCACCCTTTCTGGCCTATGTCCACCCCCCACTGTTGAAGGGACGTGGGCCCATTATAAAGTCTGATCACTCTATCTGGGCTGGTGCCAGAGGAGCTTGAAAAGGCATCGTCAGATAGGGAGTGTCCCATCTGGCTGGTGACCTAACCCACGCAGGCCCGTGCAGGCCCTGCCTCCCATTGTCAGCCCTGTTCTTCTCAGCTGGCTCCCACCTGACTGAATCCTTTCATCCCCTCTCTGGCCTGTGGCTCCCTGCAGGTTCAGAGCCTCAGAAGCGGCACTGCTGTGCTGGGGGAGACGCTTTCATGCCAGTGACTCTCCCTTCAGGGGACGTTTGAAGCTGCTGTGACTCGGTCTCCCATTCAAAGGCAGAGTTCAGTGGAGAGCCGGCAGGACACCAGCAAACATGACTGTTTAAGGGACTGACTCAAAAACGCAGAAGTTAAAAGGAGCAGGTGATGGAGCAGCCCAGAGCCCTCAGCAGCTTCCCGCATGTCCGCTGGATATGCCAGCAGCAAAGCAGCCCCGCTCCACCCCCGCAGCAGGGCAGCCCAAGCGATAACCCTCTCTTGGCACTGCACCCACAGGCCACACGCACATTTAGGTAAACAGCTCACTGGGCCCTTTTCCTCCCCAGTTGTGTCCCCAACACAGGCATGGTTTTATTTTTATACTGAATGGAACATTCCCTGCTCAGAGCTTGGAGAAGAACCTCAGAAATCAGAAGCACGGACCCCTTCTGGAATCTAGCTCCCTCCACCTTAAAATGGGCATTTCTCCCAGCTAGGTGGCTTGAAATGTGCTGCCAGCCTGAATGCCCTGGCTTCAAATCCCAGGGCTCTGCAGCCCTCAGCTCCCAGCTCTGCCACTTATCAGTTGCCCTAGACTGAATTATTCAGCCACCCTGTTCCTCAGTTTTCCCATTTGTGAAATAGGAGTCCTGCCCAACAGGTGTTCAGGAGGATTAGACCTGCTGTATGCAAAGCTTTAGAACAGCTCCTGACCCATAGGCTGTGCCTTTGGGTGTTAATAGCTAATATTGTTTTGGGGGAGGGGGTTGGAGACAGTCGCACTTTATTGCCCTCAGTAGAGTGCTGTGACATCATAGCTCACAGCAACCTCAAACTCTTGGACATAAGTGATTCTTTGTCTCAGCCTCCCAAGTAGCTGGGACTACAGGTGCCCACCACAATACCCATCTATTTTTAGAGACGGGGTCTCGGTCTTGCTCAGCTGGTCTTGAACTGCCAAACTCAGACAATCCACCCAACTCAGTTAGTGGCTAATATTGTCATCACAATTGCAAGCCCTGAGTGCCATCTAGTCCACACCTTGTCAGCCAACAACAAGAGTCATGAGCTACAAAGTCAGAACTCTGGGCTACCCCAGCAGTCCCCCAGCTGAAAAGTACCACAGACGCCAGGCATCCAGTGGTCAGACCCTCACTCCACTCCGTTTGGATTCCACAGCCCTTGCTATGATGTCCAGCACAGGCTGGGTACAAGACTCTGGAGCCATGAGTGACTCAGAGGCTGCTGAGAGAAAATGTCCCCTAGCCTCTCTGTGTACACCGTGAGTGGGGAGGCAGAGGCAGCTGATTCGGACACAGCCAATAAGGTGTCTGAGCCGGCGGAAGCTGGGGGACATCAGCCTACAGAGAAGAGCATTTTGAGGATATGGACCCAGGACATGGAACTCTCTTGGAGAGTCCTCTGGGGGAGAGGTTGTCAATCAAGTCACAGAGAGGTAAGAAATGATAGATGAACAGTCTCAGTGACAGGCAGTGGTCCAGGCAGGATGGAATTATCTGGGAAGGTGCAGCCTTCTGCAGATGTAAGCCCTGGGCCCTGCCCTTGGTGGCTTGGGGCAAACTAAGCTGGAACCTGCAGCCCTGGGTCCTGTGCACACACACACACATGTGCACATGTGCACCCCGTGTGCCCACACCTGCCTGTGCACCCCACACCCCATCCCCAGGGCTGTTATGCCAGTTCTGCAGCACCTTCCCAGGCCATAAATCCCTCTGGGCCCAGTAGGAACCAGCTAAGTGATATATTTAATAACCCCTTAGCAAGGCAGGAAAACACTTACCTTAAACACTGTCATTGGCAAATCCGTCACCATCGTACAACCCAAGTAATGTGGCGGCTGGCGCCCTCTGGTGGACAGTGTCCTCAGCGCTGGCTCTGGGGAGGCTGCTCGGGCACAGCGGAGAACTAGGATGACCAGGATGCTACAGGGCCACACCGGCCTCTCCCAGCCCGAGATGTTCTCCAGCCCAGTATCAGGATGCTATACCTTAAACATGACCCATAGTCAATCTTCCTGCGTCCTGCCTACGTCCAGTCAGGTCTTGTTCTGTCATCCAGGCTGGAGTGCCAGGACATCACCCTAGCTCACAGCAACCTCAAACTCCTGGGCTCAAATGATCCTCCTGCCTCAGCCTCCTGAGTAGCTGTAGCTAAAGGCGCCTACCACCACCATACCCAAATGAGGGAGTCTTTTCTTAAAAGCAAAAACACTGAGTTCTATACACAGTTCTCGACTTTTCACTCAGTGACACCAGCGACAGTCGTTCTGCAGAGGGTACCTGGAGCTGCTCCCTCCTGTGGAGCCCGTGGTGTGGAGCCCACTGTGGATGAGCGGTTAAAGGTGGCTGATCTTCTGCTACTACCCAGACACCACAACAAGCCTCCCTGTACACATGTCCTTTCACACAGGGGCAATGGCTATATGTGGGATTTGGGGAGATGTCAAACTTCCCTCTTTTATGGTTGTACCAACTGATCCCCCTTTGGCAAGGGGCAGAACCCAAGACCTCCTGGCTCCAAGGACCCACCCCTCCTTCCTCCAGACCCCCAGAATCATGACTAAGATTTCACCAGGCAGGGGCCAGACACCATTTTTAGACACCTCTGATAAATCCCTTCTAGAGCACCAGGTTTGGTGCAAAAGGGGAGTCTTCCTGGGCCCAGGGGTAAAACATCCATCTGGGGAGTAAGCAGCAGCTCCTGGACAGACTGGGCTTCAGGGGGACACCACTCAGCCTCCCTGGCATCTGACCCCAGACCTTCAAAACCACAGCCCATCTTTAGTCCAGCATCCAGCAATCCACACATGATCTGGCCTCCACCGAGGGAAAAAGGTTCAGGCCCCACTGCACTGGGTGCAGCCCAGCTGAGCCCACCATCCTGGCTCCTGACTCTGGAGCAGCAGTCCCCTCTGAGGAGAGACAGCACAGGAGACCCTGGCTTCCCACTCTGCCCTGTACAGAATGCAGGGTCTCAGAAAGAAGGTGGGACCTAGGGCAGCGCCTGTGGCTCAGTGAGTAGGGCGCTGGCCCCATATGCCGAGGGGGGCGAGTTCAAACCCAGCCCCGGCCAAACTACAACAAAAAAATAGCCAGGCGTTGTGGCAGGCACCTGTACTCCCAGCTGCTGGGGAGGCTGAGGCAAGAGAATCGTGTAAGCCCAAGAGTTAGAGGTTGCTGTGAGCCGTGTGATGTCATGGCACTCTACCCGAGGGCGGTACAGTGAGACTCTGTCTCTACAAAAAAAAAAAAAAGGTGGGACCTAGACAGCCACCTGGATGGCTCCTAGACAGGCTGTGAACACAGGTGGGTGAGAAGCTTGTGACCGGTCACCACACGCTCCCAACATGCAGCCTGTTTACAGGTACGACGTCCTGCTTTGAGCAAACACTCTGCAAGCTGACCCCAGCAAGTGTTATCCTTCTAACCCAGCACCGCAAAACCCGCAAAACCAGGCTTGCAAACCCGCAAGCCCTCCTGGAGACAGCTTGACAGGGAAGTCAACAGGCTTCCTGATGCCCCTTAGGTTAAAGCACAAAGTTGGTTTTCTAAATAAGTAGAAGGTCTAACAGCAAGATTCCAGATACGGCCCTGAGACCCAGGCTCTTCTGCAATGCAAGTGGTCAGCCCTACTGGGGTGTGTTTTTCCACAGTGGAGCTCCTGCCTGCTTCCTTTAAGGACGCACCCCTCATTCAGCACCATCAGGAAGCCAGCTCCCCACGGATGACAGTGCTCAGGGCAATTGGCCTCACACCCGGCTGAGCAGAAGGAAACCACCGCTCAGGCTCCAGGCGGGGTAGTGATGCTGCGTTATGTGTTTCAAAACTCCCCTGATCTCTTAGATATCTCCGCTGACTTATCTGTAGATGAAACAACACGGTGTCCGGGGTCTGATCCCAAATCACATGGCAGCAGGGAAATGACCCTGGCAGCTGTGGGAGCCGGGCCGTGGGACACGGATGTCCACTCCACTGTTCTATCTACTCTCATGTGTGTTTAAATGTTTCCCATAAACAGAGCGGGAGGAGGGGAGGATACAGAGTGCTCAGCAGGAACACAGCTCCCAGGCCCGCAGCCCAGGGGCGCAGAATGAAAGTCCAGGGCCCGGAATCTGCTTTCCTCAGCCACAAGGGCCCAAGCCTGTAGAGGCAGAGAGGTTGTGCGTCCCTGGGAAGGGTCCCTGTCTGCTATCAGCCACCATGCAGGCAGCACCGGCCCGTCAGTGCCAGGCGTGAGCTACCTCCACTGCGTCCGCTCATTCCCAGCCCATGTCACTGTCAAGATCACAATAAGAAGAGTGACAGAACCTGCACGGAGCCTGCTCGATCTTTATTAAAATCTTCCTTGGGCACCATGTTCCCAATTTGTTTCTTTGCTTCTAGTATCAGGAGTCACACAGTTTCTGATATTTGTCTTGGAGATCAAGTACGTGTGACTGACATGCCGGGGTGGTGGAAGGTGGCGTCCACATACCCAGACCCTGCTCCATCCAGCAAGCGAGACTCCAGCCCAGGCAGGGGCCGCCTCTGGGCTCCCCAGTCCAGACGGCCCAGGGAGGCTCCCAGCGCAGCCTCAGTGAGGTGGGCGGTCCAGGCCTGGACAGCGTGCTGCCACACCTGCAGGTGACAGTGACATCTGACTAAGGCTGACCCATGCTTGTCACCCAGACCAAGATCTTCACAGGTGTCCCCAGGGCCCCAGAGATGGCAGAGGTGGCCCAGGGCCTCAGGCTCCACATACCCCCAACCCTTCCACCAAAGCTCTGTCACCTTCTCTGCTTTTTTTATTGACTTTTTGTTTTAAGGTTGCATTGCTTCTTTTAAAAAAAAAATTGTTTTGAAGTTTGAAAAGCACTAATTTTTAAGTATGGTGAAAAGTAGAAAATGTGGCTGGGGGTCGTATTTATACAACTGGAACTAGTGGGAATGTGAAATGGGGCAACCATGTAAAACCCAAACGCCAAAAGTTACCCAAGTGCCGATCCCCCCATGTACTCCTAGGGTTCCTAGATATTTGTCCAAGGGAAAACATATGAAAGCATATGTTCCTATTAAGACTTGTGCATGAATGTTCATAGCCATTTCATTTGTAAAGCCCCAAACTGGACCCAGATAACTGAAACGTCCATCTGCAGCTGAATGGATAAACAGTCGTGCGTCTGTGCAGTGGGGCACTGTTCAGAAATAAGATGGAAAAACACAGGGATGAGTCTCAAAATAATTCCACAGCATGGAAGCAGTCAGGCAAGAGCAAGCATGTCCTGCCTGGTTCCGTGCACAGATAGTCCCAGAAAACCCACTCCCATTGACAGAGGTGCACCAGTTTCAGAGATTCTTTGGAGGGAAAAAGAGGGAGGGACTAGAAAGGGACATAGGTCCAGTGTGAACCGTGGAGGGTAAGCTCACCACAGTCCGGGTTGTGGGGATGGTTTCACAGGTACACGCATATGTCAAAAGTCACCCCGTTGCACACCTGAAGCATATGCAGTTTGCATTAATTATACCCCAGTAAAATTTTTGGAGGGGGAACTTTACCAAAGAAAAAATGGTTGTAACAAAATGTGGTCAGGAAAGGAAAACCTCTGGGAAAATCCTTCCCAGAGTAAGTGTCCGAAAGGACACCTGTGTCTCCTGAGCCCCGTGACTCCAACAACACCTGCTAGTGCTAGGAGTGGTGCAGAGCTACCAAGTCAGCTGGGAAGATTAGAGACACATGAGCCACCACAGGGTGCTGTGACGGTGTGGAGTGTACCCGAGAGCTGCAGGACTTACAATGTGAGATGATCGCGGAAGGCTCCCTGGAAGAAGCAGTATTGAGCTCCTTACTGAATATGGAGGAGCCTGAAAGATGATGGGGCAAGAGGTGTTCAGGTGGAGGGCCCAGTGTGCAGGGAAACGCAGGAGGAGGAGGGGGCCGCTGGGAACGAAGTGGCAGAGGAGCCCGTCTGCCAGCAGTGGTTTTCATGGCGGGGGGGGGGGGGGGGGGACACCGGGGGAGTTGAATGATGCCGGGTTATTTCCAAACCCTGCATTTATGTGACTGCATAGGGGCGCAGAGGGAAAACAC
>CAUYPK010026470.1:0-23444 GCA_963574355.1 Loris lydekkerianus | reverse complement strand
ATTCATTGAGGGTACAATAAACCAGGTTACACTGATTGCATTTTTTAGGTAAAGTCCCTCTTACAATCGTGTCTTGCGCCCAAAAGGTGTGGCACACACCGAAGCTCCACTCCCCTCCCTCCTTCCCTCTCTTTGCTCTTCCTTTCTGATTTCATTTTTTTTTCTTTTTTTTTTTTTTTTAAGCAGGAACTCAACTTTATTGCATCAAGCAGCCGCTTATATAGAGCGTGGGGAAGGGGCCGGGAAAGAAGGTGGGGGATGAGGTGCGTGACAGGGTTGGGCCAATGTTGTACCTATATCTGGTATATTAATAATCGGCCTTCAAATTAGGAAAAATGATTCTCCTATTCTTTTTTTTTTTTTTTTTTATTTTTTTAGACATGATCTCAATCTGTCAGTCAGGCTGGAGTGCAGTGTGCAATTATAGCTCACTGCAACTTAGAACTCCTGGGCATAAGCAATCCTCTGAATTAGCCTCTTGAATACCTGCTATAAACATATGCCACCACACCTGCCTAATTGTTTAATTTTTTATAGACATGAGGTTCCTCTGTGTTGCCCAGGCTGATTTCCAAATCTTGGCCTCAAGCGATCCTCCTGCCTCATCCTCCCATAGCATTGGGATGATAGGCATGAGCTGTTGTGTATGGCTTCAGATTTTGATATGGTCTTGACTAATGGAAAAATATATATAGATGAAAAAAACCACATGTATGTACTAGGTCTGTTGACCACTATACAATTCTTTTTCCCCCCTCCGGTGATATTAGCATTTGAATGAATAGTTAAATAATCCAAAGGGAAATGTTATGGAATTTTAGACATTGTGTCTGTTGTATCTGTCAGGAAAAAGTGTATATAGGTTACTGTTCATAGGATTGTTTTGTGCTTTAAATAACCAATACTTCATGATGCCATTATATGTTTAGAAAGGACATTTTCTTATCTTAGATAAGAGAAATGTCATCCACTGTTTAATTTTCCTTTTCCTTCTAGAGTAATTTTCTCCAGATCTGATTACATAATTAAATCTGACATACAACTGGATATACTTGATGAGAAAATGAGAATTAAAATATTTCAGAATAAATTTATTTCTGAGCTTTTGCAAATCTTTTACATATCAAGATAATTTATAGTTTTGACTGTTATTTTGAAATAATCTATAAGAATATTTAAATTTTAACTCCTCACCAAATCTTATTGTTTTTAAATTTTTTCTTTTTTCTTTTTTTTTTTTTTTTTTGCTTTTTTCTTATTTTTAGAGGGATGTGGATGGCAGAGTTTTTTACATTAATGAATTTTTTGTTATACAACCTATGATTTGGGGTTAGCTAATTCCAAATGGTAATTTTGGAAAGTGTTAATTTATAAACTTAATTTTGGATTTTTTCTGAGAATCACATATATTGTGTGAATCTAACTGCCTATTTAACAGCTCTACATGGATGTGTAATAGATCTCAAACATAGTATGTTCAACATTGGACCCTTGGTCTTACCCCCTAAACCTGCTCTCCCATGGTCATTTCCATTTCAGAGAATGAAACTGCACCTTTCTAGTTTCTCTGGCCAGAAAACTTGGCATTGTCATTGATTCTTCTCTTCCTTTCATACCCATATTCTGCATCTCTAAATTTTGTTGGTGCCACCTCTACACTATGTCCTAGGTCTGATCATCTATTGCTGCCTGCACTGAAAACGGTTTGCCACATTACCATTATCTCCAATCAGGATTAACACAGTGACATCCTGAGTGGTCTCCCAGCTTTGGCATGTTCTGCCACAGTTGAGTGCTGAGTGAGTGCATCAGTGATTATCTAAGTCAGAGCATATCAGTCTTGCTCAGAATTCTTCATGGGCTTCAGGTCACTTATAAAATCTTAAGTCCCACAAGGCTGCTTCCTTTTTTCCTCTTTGCCTTATCTTCTCTCCCCTCCCCCCTCATTTGCTCCATCTCATCTACCCTGGGCCTCCTACTTTTCCTGGCACAGGGGACTCATTTCCACATCAGGGCCTTTGTATTTGCCCTTCTTGTTGCTTGGGATACCCGAGTGCATCAGCAACTTCTTATGCTTGCACAGATGTCACCTTTTCAGTAAGGCTTTTCTTCCTCATTTAAAATTTTTGCTCCTTTCCCCAAATTATTTTTTTTCTTTGTTTTTCACTTGTTTTTCTCTATAGCTTTATCATGACTTATACACAGGTGTTTCTCTAATAAGTGTGTTCCTGAAAAATTTCAAGTTCTGTGAAATCATTCACTAAAATAACAGAACTTGTGAGAAAAAGGGTTAGGGGAAGACCACTCGAAAACTATGGAACTTTGCAATCAGGACCCTATTAAAAACATACTTCTGGTAACGTTATTGATTTTTTTCTTTTTAGTATGAAGGGAAAAAACTGTTTCAAGCTTTTATATCTGCATTTGCAGCTTCTCTCAATAATATAATGTAGTGGAAAGCAAAGTGTTGTGAGGCCTCTAAACTGACCACTACTTGCACTAAACAAAGGAAAAGACTTTTTTTAGAGATATTGCCCTTGGTAGAGTGCCGTGGCGTCACACAGCTCACAGCAACCTCCAGTTCCTGGGCTTAGGCAATTCTCTTGCCTCAGCCTCCCGAATAGCTGGGACTACAGGTGCCCGCCACCATGCCCAGCTATTTTTTTGTTGCAGTTTTGGCCAAAAAATTAGAATTTTGGAAATTTTGTATGTGCTACAATAAGCTTGACGTTTTCTCATTATTTAAGGGCTTGTGTTATGAGATAAGTAGCTATATTAACATATGTTATTGTTTTCATTGTATCATGAAATGTGTCAACATTGGGAAGATCTGAACAAGTCAGCGAACCAACAAAGTCAACCAACAAAGTCACGTGTATGTGAAAGATCCATTCAAAGTGCAAGATAGACCAAAGGATTGTAATGTAAAAGTACCAAAATTTTGTTGTTAGGGTTTCTGCAACTAACGGATTTAAAAATGACACTTGTTTAATTTTAGTGCAGTATTAATAAAAATATTCACAATAATTTGAAAATGCTATTAAAATAGTCCTCCCATTTCCAACTACATTTCTGGGAGTCTGTATTTAATTTATGTCCTTCAGCCAAAACAACATATTACAAGAGACAAATCAGAAGTATATTTGGGAGTCTGATTGTCTTTTATTAAGTCAGTCATTTGAAAAAAATATAAAGCAATGCCACTCCCCTGAAGAATTTTTTTGCTTTGTTTTAGATAATATATTTTTCAAAAAATGTGTTACATATTAGTTAACATGTAATGTTTTTAATTTTTTAAAAGATATTTTAAAATTTTACAATTTTACTTTCTAATATAAATATAGAAAGAAATAACTCACATAAATAAGAATTTAGGGGGGTAATTACGTTTTTAAGTTGTAAAGGGATCCTGAGATCAAAAAGTTTGAAAACTTCTGCTCTTGAAGAAGTTGGTTCTATTATTTTGTTGATTGAGAAACCCAGACATAGAAGGTTAAGTAAATTACTCAAGTTCACAAAGCTACTGAAGGTAGAGCCAGGATTTGAACTCAAGGTCCCTAAGTCCTTGCTCTAAATTGCCATGATGTTCAAGTATGTCTCCTTTGAGAAACTTCATGGTTTATGACTTTGCTAAAATCAATAGGCTTTATCTGATTGAGCTTAGGTGTCCTTAGGAAATTCTTTTCACATGTAATTTTCTTGGTGTAAAATTAAATCTTCACCATTTAGATACCTACTGAGTCCCAACTTTTATGTTAGAAAATATGTGCCATAAACTTACTAGTAAATATTTAAGCAGGACAGAAGGTAAATCATATTGGAGTTTTTTGTTTTTTCTTGGACCCTTTGCATTTTTATTTAATCAGAGTTGGATTTTTAAGGATTATTTGAAAGAATCTTTGAAAGAAATATTGTACCATAGTTAAAGAATAATGTTTGGTAACTTTCTTCTGATTTTGATTGGTCATACTTTTTAACTACAAAACATAGAAATTGCAATTTAGTGCATGTCTAATTTGAAGTAAAATATTGGACAGCTGGAAGCTTATTTCAGTTTGGAAAAATAGGGGACTCACTTTTATCCCACTACCTCTTATTATTAATTTATATGCTGAAATAGATTAACACAGTTCAGGGTCAGACCAGTATGTAAATATAACCCTTTATTTTTCTACTGAAATCTTGAATAGTTTCTTAGGGGAAAATATTAGAAGTGTAGGTTTACCCTGTAAGTTCCTTTAAATATAATGTTAATTCACATTGATTTCAGAGAAAACAGAGATAGTTTGTTTTCCCCCACTGACTGACTGTGTAGGCAAGCTGTTCACAGTACTGTTTAAGGTAAACCTTAGGCACCTCTCCTGCTTTCCCTGTTTTCCACATATCAAGACAGATAGCATGGATGAACTACTTGGAGAAAATCTTCCACTTGTTAGTCAAACTTTGAGTACAAAATGATGATTTTTATGATGAGATCTAGGAATATACAGTGCAAATTTTTATTTGCTTTGTCTCTTCTGATTATGATGTCTTCCAGAAAACACTGGGATGTAGACCAGAAAGAAGAGTAAATGTTTGCTTTTTACTTGGTCTCACAGTGTGCCCAGGAATCTGGGCCTCTGCATCCCCAACGTCTGTTCCAGACCAAACTTAGCAGTCACTGCTGTCCCACCTTGTCCTCAGTGGTGTCATTCATGTCTCTCCAGAGGTGACAAGAAGTTCCCGCAAGACTGCTCAACTATCACAACCAGGCCTGCGCTCAAACAGAATAACAATATAGTTCAAATGAGTTTGCTTCTAGTTGGGATTTGAGAGTGCATTTATCTGAATTCTCTTTTGTCATAGAGGATGGGACAGAGGACAGTTCTTTAACAAGCCCTCTTTGAGTTTTTGAAAGCCAATGAGAGCTGAAGCAGCACCAAGACATGTGCTAAGCCCATCCTGTTTCTGTAAGACCTTAGAACCTCAGCCCTTTGAAGGCTGAGTCTCCAGGCTGCGTTGAGCTTCCTAGGCACTTGTGCTCCTTAAACTCATGCCCTGGCTGATTATGGAGACCTTAGCCACAAGGAGCCTCAGCCATGAATGTCAGGGACCCTCTCATGGCAATGGCTTCGTGCCACTATCAACTCAAGTCATGGTACTGCCCTTAGCTTGTTTCTAAGTGTCTTGTTTCTTAGAACATGAGCTCCTTAGGGCAGGGACCAGCTATATCCTCAGTGCCTGGCAGCCAGGAGGTAGTCAATGAAGGCTTGAGGAATGACTAAGTGCCTTTGTTTGTAACAATGGAACAGGAGCAAGTATGGGTGCCAGCCTTGTGCCATCTATTCTGTATAAAGATCAGCAAGACTAAGCAGATAGTGAAGATCTGCTTATTATTGATCAGAAGTGGTATAGTGCATTGAATCAAGATCATATGGGTGGCAACTTTATTTATAATTAAACTTCTAACCATATCCCATTAGAAATAGTGTAACAATTTGAAAAACATCCTTACATTTTGTAAGAAAATAATAATAAATTTTTCTGATTGCTTAAAATCAGGTATATATGTATATGTATGTATTTGTATATTCATTTGTAGCTACTATTCACCCTGAATTTTCTGATATTCATATATTTGACAAGGCAGTGAAGATATATAAAGTGGCATAAAGAAAAGTGGATAATGTTTTTTAGATTTACAGACTCTGATGGTACATCCTTCTGTAATTGAGTCTATCACTGGAAAATATATTTATAAATATTTCTGATAACCTGAGAGAATGAAGCTTGAGAATTAGCTGTGATAATAGAACCAACTCTTTCTGGGGAGAGAATTATCTAGTTTGAGAAATAGTATGTTCTATTCATTTATATCTTCTTTCCCCTTTTCTCCTTTATTTCACCTTTAATGACCTTGTCCTAAAACACAGGGTTCTCATAGCAACCTGGTTGACCTTTCCATATTTGCGTATTTAGCTATAGTAGAACACATCTGGTTATATATTTAAATTTTACAGCAGAAGTACATTTGAAATGCCTAATTGTTGTCTTTAAAAAGATTAATATTGCTATTATGAAAAAAGCACATTGTACTGTGAGATTAAATTCTTGGCTTCAATAGGTATACATAATGAACTGCCAGCAGCTGAAATTTGAATGACTACATTTACCAGAAAAGGATCTTCCACCTATATTTTTCAGAATAGTTGTTCACAAATGATACATTATACCCTGTGCTTTTGTTTCTCACTGGAATTTGAGAAAAAAAAATTTTTTAGTGGTAAATCTATAAGCTTGGAGCATGAAAATGTTTGAATTAGATATAAAAGAAGTTTTGAAAGGAAGATTAGTAATTTAAACTGGAACATTAGTTACCTTGGGAAATTCGGCAGTGGCAAAGCAGAGCTCAGTAATAGAAGGTCCTGCTCCAGCTGATTGCTGCATTCTTGCTGGGATTCCTGATCCCCTGCTGGACCCTCACCTGATTGATAGTGCTGATTACAATAGCTTAATAAATATCATTGTTACTTTGCCAGAACATGTGGAATTTGCTTCAGGCATCCCCCTTGTTTGTGGTACAGTTGATTCCTCTGCTAGGTGGAGGTTGATTATTATTTCTTTATTCATTATCACTTTAAAATGGAGGAGAAAAGGGCAAGTAACTGAATAGATAATAATTATCCTAGTGAAGCTCTTGTTGGCCACATGGCAAGAAGAACTTAAAGCTTGACTTTCTTGGTACCTAGTAGTTGATTCCTATCCATTCTGCCATAAAAGGGTTTCAGGTAATAGACTCTCAATTTTCTGTTATGAAGCAACTAATTAAAGCCGTGGCAAGTCCCCCATCCTCTTGTTAGGGGAGGCTCTGTCCTTGCACTGCTTGTATTCTAGCGCCTCCTAGGTCAGTGATTTCTCTCCTCTATTATAGGATGGGTCATGATTCCTTTCTAGGGGAGCAGAAGATTATGTTTGCTTCAAGCAGGTAAAGTTAAACCCAGTTACAGTATATCTGAAAATATAATATCATAAAATTATAATGTTGTCTTGAGAATACATTAAGTCCCTTCCTCTTGTTGGAAGATCTTTAAATCTGTATTATTCAGACACACAAGACTCTGTCTTTCAGAAATGGTTTATGTTCTATGTAAAAGTCTGTAAAAATGGAAATTACACAGTTTTCTTTAGTAATTCTACCTGGGGTCTTATAATGTTCATTGTTAGAATGCAGAAGTCTGCTTAATATCTGCTTGTTTTCCTTGAGGAAGGGGATGTCTATTAGTTATTTAAAACACAAACACTTTTAGGTTCACGTGTGCATGCATACACACACACACACCCCCTTCAAAGAACATTAAGGAGACCATCAGTTAGCTTTTTTCTTAGGCCAGAGATTGGTAACTTTACCACAGAGGTAAGTCAATCATTATTTTTTCTTTATGGATCTTTCAGACTTTTCTTTGCCCCAGTTAAATTATGTAGTGATCAAATGATTTTGTAGGAGATCTGTGCAGACTTTAATACTAATCCTCTTTTCTCCCTTTCTCTCCCCAAAGCTTTTGTATTTTGTTTCCTTTATGCCCATGATGTACTGTGTTTCAGTAGATAAATAGTGCTGGTCTTAGAGAGGTAACCATATGATACTCTCAACATTGGTTAACCTATGTTCAAATATTTGTGGTAATAGTTTTAACTAAGATGTTAAAAATTCCAGAGCATTGACATATTTGCTCCCTCTCCTCCTTTTACAGGTTTTCCATAAACTTTGCGTGCAATTTTATATTACACACTATTTTAAATTGCACACAAACTTTATGGCCACCCTATATATTAGCATCTGTGCTAATCAAAATTTGGCAGTCATTAGCATCACAAGATAATTATTCACCAACTATATATATGGAACTATTCATTATGAAGATTTTTTTTTTTCTCTGCTAGATCCGAGTACCCCAGCATTATAATTTGTACATAGTTTGGGCATGTTTTGTTAACTATAAAATCTGTGAAAATTGAATTGTGATATCTTTTAAATTCAAGACCATCACCTACTATATTAAATTGATGATTCTCTGTCACTTGTAAAACAAAATTCGAATTCTTGAGCTTCTATCTTAAAGCGTTTTCCTTTCAAAAAGATGTATTTTTATGACTCATTTGTGTAGGACACTGAAACCATATGGAGTGGCATTTCTTTTTGTATTGTTGAATAGAGGGCAAATGGCAGGACATTAATAAAGTCTGTAGCTCAGTAAACCCCAAGGTAGCAAATCTATGTTCTATTGCAATTAGCTTTATTAGACTGTTTGGGTCATAAGAGATTATCTTAGCTGAACTACATAGCAAAAAAGGAAAATTGAGCATACAGCTGACAGTCAAACCTAAGAATGCACTTGAAATACAGCTTAAAGCATGTTATATGCTGCAGAAGCAGGGAACTCTTGGAATAGGATAAGGATTGACTTCTCCTGACTTTTAGTTACATATTTGTCATGGTACTTATCATTTTTACTGTTTGTATTCCTGTGTCAGACCTCAATTCTAGCCTCTTGTGGAATAGGGACTGTGTCTTACACTCTTTGTATTCCTAATGCTAATTATAGGGTCTAGTGCATAGAATCAATGCATGTTTTTGAAGAGAGAATTACACAAGCCAGAGACTTAGGAATCCTTCTTGACACTTCTCTCCTTCATCCTTCTAATCAATATAACACTGAATCTTTTTTACCAACCAAATATTATTTTAAAGTCGCCCATTTCTCTTCATATCCTCTACCACAATCCCTGCTATTACGTTGGGCCAATCTCAACCTCCATCACTTTTAGAACATTTGTCCTGGTTTATTGAAGTGGTTTCTTGACTACTCTCCTCCCTCTTGAACTCCTTCTCTATGTTAAAGCCAGATTATTCTTTTAAAACCACAGTCCCTTCAAAGATTTTTTTGCTGTCTTTTTGTATAAAAGTTTGTCGACCACCATCATAATAATATTGATAGTACTTTTGATGAGGCTGTATAAATGGGGGTGATCATTTAATCATTCATATAGGAATACTTTTGAATGTGAAATGAGTGCCATTGATAATCACACAGGGATGGCATGGAAACAGGGATTTGTGCTGGCCCTGCCTGCAAATCTGTGTACCGCCTGGGCCCTACTCAGCCTGTCTTCATTCACTTTCTCTGTACCTGCAAAATAAGAATTTCTTTTCACTCTTTTGTATATCCGAAGGTTGTTCACCATGTTGGCTTCCACCACAGGGCCTTTCTACTTCTTTCTGAGCATTTTGACTCCTACTGATCCTTTAGCTCTCAGCTCCTGCATTCTGTCATTGACTAGGTTAAATTTCCTACTGTAAGTTTTTATCATAGTCACAGATGCAATTTAACCTTTATTTATTTGAATATGTGAATTAATACTAGTAAGAGGTTGGAAATACTCTATTAGTGATATACCAATTACGAGGACTACAGTGATCACAATGGAAAAATAAATTCTAAATTCTATGTATTCATTTTAGTTGTGACAGTTTAATATGTAGCTACAATTTCAATTTTAACATCGTCTCAATTTCAACATTGTCAATATGTTATTTGATTAATTTATTAAATATACAGTAATTTAGTATAAAAGTCCAGCTTAGTAAAACTTCACAAATAAATTATCAAAAACTTGAAATTAGGTATGGGTTCTTGAGAAGAATATTTTCTTACTGTGAAATCTGACATTTGAGGTAATAATATAAAAATTGGTATGTTCTGGAGCCAGATTATTTGGATTTAAATCATAACTTCACCACTTACTGGCTGGGTAGCCTTGAGCATATTACTTAAATTCTCCATGCCTCTGTTTACTATTTGTAAATGGATATAGTAATGACATTTTTTCTTTAGGGCTTTTTGGAAATTAAACTAGTACATATAAAGCGCTTACACACAGTAAATAATAAATATCAGAATATTTGTGTTCTTATATTCATTCAACAAATATTTATTCAATATCTACTTTGTGGCATTGTTTTAGTTGCTGGGAATTCAGAAGTGATCAAGACAGGTGATATACTATGGTGTAATCAATAAACACTTTAATTTTAAAATCTGATAATTGTTATGAATGAAATAAACAATGATTCATATGAGTAAATTGGGAGGAAGGATGAATTTTAATTAACCTAAAAGATGAGAATAAGTTAGCATGTCTAGAACATTCCAGGTGGAAAAAAGAGCAAGTACAAAGGCTCTAAGGTAGTTGTCTTAATTTATTTTCTGCTGTTATAACAGAATATAATAGACTGGGTAATTTATAACTGATAGAAGTTTGTTTGGTGCTCAGTTCTGGAGTCTGGGAGTCCAACAGTATGGCACTGGGATTTGATGAGGTTCATGGTACATTATCCTATGGTGAAAGTTGGGAGGGCAAGTGATTGTGAGAGAGAAAGAGAATGGGGGATGAACTCATGCTTTTTTTATATAGAACTTGCTCCTGAGAAAAATAATCCACTCCCTAAATAATAGCAGTAATTTAATCTAAAGTTCATCTTAGGGACTTCACCAATAAATTATCAAAATTTTGAAATTAAGTATGGGTTCTGCCCTCATGAACTAATCATCTCTTAAGGGTCCCATTCTTAATAAATGTCACAATGGCAGTTGTGGAGGGAACATTCAAGCCATAGAAGTAGGAAGGAGTTTGGCCTGGGTTTAAATGTGGAAGATGGGATATATTCCTGGGGCACACCATATGTGGAGAGAGGAGGAAAGCCTGAGAAGTAGACAGGAACCAGCTTAATCAGGTGAGTCCTAGGATTTTTTTTTTTTTTTCCAGTTTTTGGTGGGGTCTGGGTTTGAACCCACCACCTCTGGCATATGTGCTGGCACCCTATTCCTTTGAGCCACAGGCGCTGCCTTTTTTTCTTTCTTTCTTTCTTTTTTTTTTTGGAGACAGAGTCTCAAGCTGTCATCCTAGGTAGAGTGCTGTGATGTCATAGCTCACAGCAACCTCCAACTTGGGCGCAAGAGATCCTCTTGCCTCAGTTTTTCTATTTTTAGTAGAGACAGGGTTTCACTTTTGCTCAGGCACTGGTCTCAGAACTCATGAGCTCAAGCAATCCACCAGCCTCGGCCTCTTAGAGTGCTAGGATTATAGGCGTGACCCACCATACCCAGCCAAATCCTGGAATTTTTATAGAAAAATGAGAAGTAACCTTATTTATTTTGCTAATGAAGGCACAAAACTCCACGTGTCCTGATCAAGGTCATGTAGCTAATTAGCAGTAGAGCTAGAGTTAGAAGCCACCTGTTTTACTTCCATATTAAAAATATTATTAAAGTATACTTGCAAGATGGACAAATCATGTGTAATATTCTATACATTTTCACAGAGTAAACCTTTGTAACCTTACAGAAATAAACCTTGACTTGCTCTCCATAAGCCATCTTGGTACATACAGCCCCACCTCTATCCTATCCCTAAGAGATGACCCTTATCTTGAGATCTGATGCTGCAGATAAGTTTTTTTTTTTTTTTCCTAGTTTTGAGCTTTTATAAACTTTTCAATGAAATAAAGCATATGCTATAACCTTTTCTTCTTTCTGGCTTCTTTGACTCAACATTATGTGTTCAAGATTCACCCACATTGTTGCGTGTAACGATAGTTGGTTCATGCTTGTTGTTGGTTCATATTCCCTTGTGTAAATGTACAATAGGTGTTCAGGTTGAAAGTCACTAAAAGAGACCATTTGTATGTGTGTGTGTGGGGGGTGGGAGCTAGATTGTAATTGTGTCTGTTATGTATGTATGTTAATTTTGCTTACCCTTGTTAACTTTTTAGAGAAACCAACTAAAGATCATATGAGGAAATTTCTCTTTTGTAGCTTACCCACCCTTCTTATTTTGAAAATAGATTATCTGTTTAAATTTAAAGGCTTATATGAGCAAGGATTTCCAAGTATGTTCCTTTGATAAGCTAACATTAATGAGAAATAACTTGAATAAACCTGTCAGATACTTTGTAATGGTGGTATTCTTGAGCCTTCAGGATTTTGAAATATTATGTGGGGTGTCACATGTTTCTAGGGGGTCAAGGATTATTTGCTTCTTAGGCCAAATAGCCATCATTGCTACATTTCTGTGTTTTAAAATTATATTTGCTTAAATAATTGATTTATTAATTGAATGAATGACATTTTCATATGTACTTCATTTAGTTTTTTTTTTTTTAAATGTTTATTCTTTCAGATGATGTTGCACCATATTTTAAAACAGAGCCAGGCCTACCACAGATTCACCTGGAAGGGAATCGCCTTGTTCTTACTTGCCTTGCGGAAGGAAGCTGGCCTTTGGAATTCAAGTGGATGCACAATGACCGTGAACTCACCACCTATAGCAGCGAATACAAGTAATTGACTGCTTGAAAATGAGATTCCATTTCAGGTTGATGTGTTTAGGGTACTCACTTATTGGCCATAATAGTACAGCGGGTAAAAATGTATTGAATTTCTAATGCATTAAAGATTAAAGGAATAGATTTGAACATTTAATTAGAATGTGATTTACTATTCTAGTATAAACTGTATTTATACATAGGAAGTCCGTCATATTTGTAGTAGTAAGTCTGTTAGTGCAGCTAATATACAGAAAAGCTGTAGTTACAAGGGAAGGCACATAACAGCTTTAATATGATAAATTAAATATGTTTTCTTGGGAAAACCACCCTAAGCACACATATTGTTCCTATCAAATTATCAATGTTTGAATAGAGGTCTTTAGGTTGGCAACTTTGGGAGCTTTGAGTAGTCAGTCAACCAAAGCTTTTCTAGCTAAATTTTCAAGTTGGGATGGGAAAGGATGGAACTATGGGAGAATGGGCATGAGTAAAGAGCCTCTATAGATGTATTAAGCAGCAAAACCAATATACTCTGTATTACTCCTGTCATGTGCCAAACACAGGGGACAAAATGTACATGGCATGGGCACAATGTGGAGGCAGCATACAAGGGCTGAGACTGGGGCAGAGCTGGAAATGAGGTTCAGTCTGAGGTGTGGCTCTACTCAGGAAGCAGCAGTGCTGCCTTTCAAGCCTCAGTATTTTACAGTGCTTGAGAGCTTCTCAGGTTTGTACTTCATAAGGATTATTATACTAGATGCTGTAGTTCTGAGTAGGACAGAGAGGTAGTGATACCCGAAAAGTCTAAGAGGCTTCCAAAGGCAGCAAAATGAGCATTGCCTTGCTCTTCTTTAGATGAAATAAGAAAGAATCGGCTGTACAGAGGTATTTTAAATAGAATAATGAGTTTCCAACATGGGGAATAGCCCACCCGCTCATTCTCTTTACTCCAGAGGTTGTAATATGGTGATCCATGAACCATATTCAGCCTGCTCAGATTGTGTGTGTGTGTCTGTGTTTTCTATGTGTATGTTTTTAAAATATCAATTCTATGTGTATGTTTTTAAAATATCAATTAAAAATATATGTGGGAAATAAATACAGTATATTTTTTTAATTGGTTGCCAACAAATAATTGGTTGTTCCATTTGACAATGGTTCATTTTTATATAAAAGCCCTGCTTTCTGGCCTCTCTAGACCAGTCTATAGTCCCACACAGGAGCAAGATATGCAGAGCTGCCCCTAGCAAAAGAGGAGATGCTCCCTGGTTCTCCTCAGTGCTCTCTATCCCTTTCCTTTCTGTAGCCCCACACTTGTTCTGCTCATTTCCAATGTCTACTTGCCCTTTAAATGTGTATGTAAGTTTGGGACTTCCTCTTACATTATTAGGCCTATCTTGTGTTAGAGTACCTGTTTTAAGGGGAGCAATTTGTTATAATAGTTAGCATATTGAAATCAAACAATCTTGGGTTGAAAGCCCCACTGGTACTGCCTTTTGGTATCAGACTTGTGATTTAGGGAAGGCCGCCCATGAGCCCTTCTGTAAGCTGAAACAAAGCATTGTATCTGCAAAAGGGGATGATTACACCTCATTTGGAATGTCCTAATGAATGGAAAGTAGTGCATTTTCTGGCACAGAAGCAATTTTTTAATGAACTCTAGGCAACACTATACATTATTAATATAGACATAATGGGGCTTGGTATGTTAGAAGAGATTTAAAAAAGCAAAAACAAACAAAGTGAACTTAAAAATGAGAACTATGTACAACTAATTGGCTTTGATGACAAATGAGTTTAAGTACTTGCCCATCAACTTATTATCTGTGTGACTTTGGACACACTATCTACCCATTTTGATCTTACTTTTCCCATCTGTAAAATGGGTATAATAAAACCCACTTCACAGTGTTCTCATTAAAAAAAAAAAAGACATAATATTTTATGTGTCCCAGGAAAAAAGGAATGGATTATTCTTTCTAATAGAAATAAGTAGTGATGTGGATAATTTATAACACTGGACTTCAAATTGGGGTACATACCATAAATAGAGGGCAAGGAACTATTTTCTAGGCCTTCAGTTTCCATATGTGTGATCTCTAAAATTTATGCCTTTGTCTAGGCCCCAAGTCATTTCTCTTTTCCTACGACCTTTAATAATGATTTCCTCACTTCACAAAAGTAGTACACCACTCTCTTATCTTAATCTCCCTGTGGAGCTATATCTTGGTGGTGAAAGAGTGAAAAAAAAACTAATATCAAAATTCTAACTGTTAAAGAGTTCCTTTTCTTTATAGAAAATCATTATTTATATTTCATTGGTTACACAGCCAGTACCCAACTTACGATGATTCAACTTAGCAATTTTTTGCCTTCATAATGATGCAAAATTATTCTGTTTTTCACTTTCAGTACAGTATTTAATAAATTATATGAGATATCAATACTTTATTATTAAATAGGCTTTGTAGTTAGATGATTTTGTTCAAATGTAGGCTAATGTAAGTGTTCTGAGCACATTATTATAGGCTAGCTAAGTTATGATGTTTGGTAGGTTAGATACATTAAATGTATTTTTAATGTATGATCTTTTTCAACTGATAGGATTATTGGGATATAACCCCATCATAAGTCAAGGGACATCCATTTTTAAAACAATTATATAAAGTTTTATTTTAAAATAACAAACCATGGAATGTTACATTATTGCGCATATATATATATATATATATATATATATATACACATATACGTATATATATATACATATACATATATATGTGACTAGTTATGATAAAATTTAAATTAACAATTATTAACTTAAAAATGCAGAGAGAGGTGGAACTCTGTTTACAGTGCTCCTTCCACTAGTAAATTTACTTGTTCATTTGAAGTATACCATAGGTAATCCACAGGAGGAAAAAGCATTGCTGATTGTGTTGAAACAAGACTGAGGGAGCAATTCATTATATATGGACCACTAAAATAAGTTATATACTTCACTACTATTTCACTGCAAACATGATAAGAAGAAATGGGTTATTCTGAAGCAACAATTGGGGTAGATGTGATGAATTATATTCTGTTCACTGAGGGGTTTAGACACTGAGATGGGTTATCAAGAATCCATCATATTTTGTCATCATTTTTTTCAAGATATGATACCTGTCTAAAAATCTCATGCTATTTTTTCAGAATTACTCTTTCATCTACTTCCTTCTAATAAGCACCTTCAGCTGTCAAATGTTAACCTTCATGAGACCTTTCTAAGTTTCAGATTGAAAAACAGGGATAGTTTATGAAAATGGTAGCTGTTTCCTACCTGAAAGTGAGCCCTTATTTTTCCGTGCTTTGGTGTCAGTTATGAAAATGCTAATCCTATAAAGAGAAAATAATATAAAAAATATTTTTTTGGCTTTGAGTAAAAATAGCAGTTTCTTTGCTACAGTGATACAAACTTTACAGTGAATTTCAGCAAGTTTCATATGTTATATTTTATATTGATGCCCTTATCTATATTTAGGCACAGGTCACATTGGCAAATTGATAGTAATTCAGTAATTAAACCAAGTTTGCATAGATGTCATAGGAGGATTAATATCTATATTTTACAGAAGGCATTTACTATATTCTGTTATAATTATGTTCAGTATATACACACCAAGAGTTTAGTGCTAGGTACAATATTTATTATTATATCAGGAGGAGTAATTGAATACTCTAATTGCTAAAAACTTTATAGTTTTCTTATCTGACCTGTCTCTATAGTTCACTTTCTATGACAGTATTTTAAAGAGCAATTTGATATATGTTTTTTATTCTAGTAAATGTAGGAATAGTTAAGATAAAAGTTATTTATGTTTCATAAAAAGACAAATAAATTTTATAATAAAAAATCATACTGAGGGACCCAGAGACATGTCTCTAGGGAAGACTGCTGCAGGCTATGGGCAGAGCAAGCTGGGCTATGGACTGGGCGGGAGGCCGGACATGGGGCCTTTATTTAGTAAAAGCTGTTCAGATATGAATTTGGAATTGACTCTGCATGGCCATGCCTAGGTAGAACAGTCCCCTACCCTGAAAAAAATTTATTAAAATACCTGGGAATAGCATATAGGACATGAATAGAATTAGGTGAAAAGTATATAACTTCACTGAGAAATATAAAAGTTTCTATGTAGGAAATCCAAACATTATAAAAATGCCATTTCATTTGAAATCACCATAGAAGTTTAAGCTAATACCAATGAGATTTTTAATAAGCTTAATACAAAGAGGATATCTTAATAAAAATGTCAATAGGATTTTTGGGAGATAACTTGACTGATTGACATTGTTCTAAAGCTCATCTAGTAATAAAAGTTGAAAATAATGTCTACAAATTTTAAAAATATTAGGTGAATAATAGAATTTTTTCTTCCTGGAAGCTAAGGCATATTGGAATGCTATAATAATTAAATAGCATTCTAGTGGTATAAAAATAAAGAGAAATATTCCAGAGTAGAGCTTTGAGCAAGACTCTGATAGACATTATATATAATGTATATATAGTTAAATAAACATTCAGACCAATGGCAAAAAATCAGTTATTTAGAAAAATTCAGAATAGATCTTTAAACATCAAAATAAATTTCAGATACACTGAAGGATTAAATTTACAAATTGAAGTGTAATTAAACCAGAACACCAGGAGAAAGTATAATACCATTGAAAAAATTTGCCAGTGCCTCTTTACAAAACAATTTAAGCTATTCACATGAATTAAAAGAATTGATAAGCATGATAGTGTTTTGGTTGTCATGTTTTTCAAATGTCCAGTGGAATTATTAATCCTTTTACCATTGTAGATGTTAGGTTTTGTTCAAGTCTTTCCGGGTGAGTTTACTTTGGTGGTAGACCATTGGGCTGATCATTATAGAGGATGGGTCTGAGAATATTCTGGAGAGCTGGTTTAGTTATGGCAAATTTCTTCAACATATGTAAGTCAGTAAAGTATTTGATTTTTTCCATCACAAATTAAACTCAGATTAGCTAGATACAGGATCTTGGGCTGAAAGTTGTTTTGTTTTTAGAGATTGAAGATCAATGACCATCCTCTTCTGGCTTGAAAAGTTTCTGCTAGGAGATCTGCAGTCATTCTAATATTCTTACCCTTGTAGGTTATGCTTTTCTTATATCTGTCTGATTGCAGAATTTTCACCTTCATATTAAATTTGGCAAAGTTAATAACACTGTGTCTAGGAGATGCTTCATTTGGATTGAGTCTTTTTGGGGTTCTGAAACTATGTACTGTCTGAATTTCTGTATCTCTTACAATGTTTGGAAAATTCTCCTCCAAAATGTTTTGGAATAGAGCATCTGTGCCTTTAGGACCATCCTCTTCTCCTTCAGGAATTCCTATAAGACAAATGTTTGATCTTTTGGAGTGAACCCAGAACTTTCTCAAGGGATGATCAGTTTTTGCTCTCATTTGTCTGCCTCTTTGAGTGTTTGGGAACGTTCAAAACGTTTCAATTTCAGAGATCCTTTCTTCCGCCTATGCCACTCTATTACTGAAGAATTCTACTGTATTTTGGAGCTCCTCAAATAACTTTTTCATTTCCTTGAGCTCTGCTAGCTCTTTTCTCATTGTGTACATATCCTTGGAAATTTTGTCTTTGAGTTAATTAATTTCTTGAGACACCTTTTGCGCAACTCTTTGGATTTCTATTTCCATCTTTCCTCCATTCTATTCATTTTATTTGCCATCCATATTCTGAACTCTATTTCTGACATTTCACCCATTTCTTTATGAATGGCTTCTTCTGGTATATCTCCTTTGTAATTCCCTGGGGGAGTTGATCTACTCTGATTATTCATGTTGCCAGAGTTTTTCCACTGGTTCTGCCCCATGATTATTTTTCCCAGTTTGGCTACTGATGATGGGAATGCAAGCTAATACGATCTTTTTGGAAAGAAGTTTGGAGAATATTTAGGGAGCTAAAAGTAGATCTGCTGTTTGATCCTGCAGTTCTTCTACTAGGTATATACCCAGATGACCAAAAATCTTTTTACAACAAAGATATTTGCACCACCATGTTTATTTCAGCCCAATTCATAATTGCCAAGTCATGGAAGCAGCCCAAGTGCCCATCAACCCATGAATGGATTAGCAAATTGTGGTATATGTATATCGTGGAATATTATGCAGCCATAAAAAGATGGCAACTTCTTTTATGTTTACCTGGATGGAGCTGGAACATTGTAAAGTATCTCAAGAATGGAAGAAAAAGTATCCAATATACTCAATACTATTATGAAACCAATATATAATCACCTACACTTTCATATGAATGATAAAACACAACTATAGTCCTAAAAGAAGGAGGGAAGAGGAAGGAGAGGTGATGGAGGGTGGGAGGCTGGGAGGAGAGAGGGTTTTTAGTGGGACCTCACTGATGTGCACAATGCAAGGGTACATGTCAAAACTATTAAGAGTATAGTATAAATGTCTTAACACAACAAATAAGTGAGGTGAAGATTATATTAACAGTTTGATGTAAGCATTCTAAATTATATATAGAATCAACACATTGTACCCCACAAATGCATTAAGGTACACAGTTATGATTTAATAAAAAAATTTAAAAAAGAAAACATTTCCAAAGACAGATTACAGATAACTAAACAAAATTTTATGATACCTGTATGCTTAAATAATCATTACAACTTGAATGACAAGCCAGGAAAATATCTGCAACATATCAGACAGTTATATTTCTGACAACCTGGGATCCTCTGAGAATGGTGCTTGAGACAAAGATTACATTTGATAGTTTATTTGGGAATAAAGGTGAGGCAATGAAACAGGGAGGAAGGAAGACACCAATGTAAGGATGTATTATCAGGTTGGTGATGATTGTAAGTAACTAAAACTCAACTAGTCACTTGTTTGGAACTTCTATGTAAAATTATGAAATGCATTTTAAAAATGTACAGCTTAAAGTATAAAAGAGGAAAATAGTTGTCAGCTCCCTTACTTATAAATATTGGCCTCATGGTCATTAGCCTTCATTTCTTATGAGCTCAAGATAACTAGAAATGTGTAGTATGTAACTAAACATTCTGGCTGTGTTTCTAGAGAATCCTCGGGACAGGAAGGAAGAAAAAGGCATGGGTTAAGGCCAGGTGCTGCCAACTGCACCAGTATGAAGTCACTCAAGGGTATCTGGAACTGTTGGGTTGAGCAGTGGCTCAAGTAAAAGGTGGGGCTAAAAGGATTTTTGAAGTGAAGCACAAGAAAATAAAATTGAGTCTATCCTTTGACCCTATCAGTATTACTTATACCTACTATTAAGTCCAATCTATCCCCAAAGAGTCCTTTCTAAGAATTTAGTTATAGTTTCTACAAG
The DNA here is from genome assembly GCA_963574355.1 of Loris lydekkerianus. Lineage (NCBI taxonomy): Eukaryota > Metazoa > Chordata > Mammalia > Primates > Lorisidae > Loris > Loris lydekkerianus. The sequence goes on along the minus strand of CAUYPK010026470.1, from coordinate 3,689 downwards.
GACATTATTCAAGAGATCTATTTGTGTTTTCCAATCTTAGACTCTTTTAATTTAGAGGTCTTGGTTCTTAGGTGGAAACATTTACAGAAAGGGATCCAGAGAATTTGAATCTATAATTTATTCTGGTCCTTTTGTGCTCTTCATGCCAGTGAGCTAGTGGGGAAATAAAAAATGAAGTTCCATGTAAACATGAAAGAGGTAAAGTCTCCATCTTTCAAGTGAATCAATAAATACGTATGTATTGGGAGTTCCAGAAAGAAAGGTGAGAAAAGAGTGGGAAAAACAGGGGGAGAGAGAGTGAAACTAATGGCCAAAAATTTCCCACAGTTGATTAAAAATGCTTGTCTAAACATCTAAGAAGCTCAACAAACTCCAAGTTGAACACATTCAAAGAGATCCATAGCCAGACATGTTACAGTAAAGCTGTTGAAAGCCAAAAATAAAAAGAAGATGTTGAAAGCAACAAACAAGAAAGAAATGACTAATAATATAGAAGTTCACCACGATAAAACTAAGGATGCTTTGGAAATAAAAAAGGCCTGAAGTCAGGAGGATGACATTTAAATTACTGAAGGAAAAAGTGTTAACCATAAATTCTATAACTGAAAGTGAAATAAAGACATTCTAAGACAAAGACAGGGAACTTGTGGCTGGCAGGCCTCCCTCATTGTAAATTCTAAAGGCCATCAAGCTGAAGAAAATGATATCAAAAGGTAACTTATTAATAAATACGCCTAAAGAGATAGTGTTCATGGAAGGTAATATGAAAACCAGTATGCATGCACGTGCATATACATGTGTGTATGTGTGTGTGTGTGAGTACATATATGTGTGTATATATATATATATATACATCTTTTCTTAACTAAATTAGAAGATAATTCTATAAAATAACATTTATCAAACTATATTGTCCTTACAATGTATGAAGATGTACTTTACTAATAATAGCACAACATAGAAAGGAGGAAATAGAATTATACTGGAGAATAGTTTCTATATTGTTGCACAACTCTATAAAAATACTGAATTGTATACTTAGAGTAGAAGAATTTTCAGGTATATAATTTATATCTTAATAAAGCTGGCATAAAAAATCTCCAGGGCCAAATTTCTTCCAGATCCCTCTTTATATATTTTCATTAAAATAAGTATTTTATCTAGAGTTCTAGTGATTTCCTTATTGGTCCTAAGGGCACTACAAAAAGAATGTACTCCACCGTAACTATTTACACTTACTTAAATTGGTTTCAATGAAATGAAGCCAACGCATAAAATTCCAAATTCAAGATCAGTCATATATTGGCAATGGAAGCCTGTACAGTGATGTCTGAATACAGAGAAAGAGAGAGAGAGAGAGAGAAAGAAAAAGAGAGAGAGAGAGAGAGAGAGAGAGAGAGAGAGAGAGAGAGAGAGAAAGAGAGAAGATAGGAAATGTAAGCTTCTGATGCTTCCCCAAGTATTGGGTACAATTTAAGTAGTACTTACATTGTAGCAGTTGAAGCCTTGCAATAAAACTCTATGTTGTTCTTACTGACTTAGGTAAAGGTCACTCCACAATATTGTGCTAAACATTCTCCTGGGATAGCATGATATTTATCACTAGAAAAAACTAGTAGATGCGTTGGAATGTTGTTTCACTCTTAAAAGAATGTTGGTGGCACCTGTGACTCAAAGGAGTAGGGTGCCGGCCCCATATGCTGGAGGTGGCAGGTTCAAACCCAGCCTTGGCCAAAAACGTAAAAAAAAAAAAAAAAAAAAAAAGAATGTTTATTAGTAGGATAGGCAGAAAATATACTGAAATTTGCACAAAAACGCACATAGCTATATTATTACTCAGAAATGTATTTGAGAATTTATAAAGTATTAATTCTAAAACATGTCTATGTAACAAACATAAAACCAAGCCAAGAAAAGCAAATACAATGTGATATGATCAGACAATATCTGATTTAAGCTGCAAATGTAAATAGACATGAATGTATATGAAAACTACACACAGATTGGCAGGGATTCCCTGATGTGGAATCATGAAAAATCATGTTTCTGAAATTAGTGAGCTGATACTCATTTTTAAAAGGGTGTGTGTTAGAAAACAAGAGTTAATAAGTTTAAGTTATATTTTTACAGTAAATGGTGTATTTGTGTTAAACATAATCATGTTGAGAGCTCAACATTTGTTCAAAGAAATTGAGCACCCTGGGCTCTCTTTCTGGGGTGAACAAGAATGACTGGGTTGCAAAGAATATGAAGAAGAGAATATTCTATTAAGGTCCTATTTGTTACCTGACAATGTTTTATTAATTACTTGGATACAACACATCTTTTTTTTTTTGAGACAGAGTCTCTCTATGTCACCCTCAGTAGAGTGCTGTAGCGTCACAGCTCACAGCAACCTCAAAGTCTTGGGCTTAAGTGATTCTCTTGCCTCAGCCTCCCCAGGAGCTGTGATTATAGGCACCCACCACAATGCCCAGCTATTCTTTTGTTGTCGTTGTCGTTGCTGCATTTGTCATTGTTGTTGTAGCTGGCCCGGGCTGGGTTTGAACCCACCAGCCTCTGTGTGTGGGCAGTGCCGTAACCACTGTGCTATGGGCACCGAGCCACATCATCTTTTAATAGTTTGTCTATAATTTGGGGATTTAGCTTCTCATGCATCCATTCCTTCATTTACTTATCCATTAAATTGTTTAAATTAGATGACAGAGAAGAGTAAATAGTTTGTCAGTTCCAGGAGTTAGACTTGTTCTAGTCTTTTTTTTCACCCTTTCCCTCTCTCTTCCTACCTATCTAACTTGTCTTTTGCACCGTTTGTTACAGGAAAGCACCTAAAACAGAGAAAAGAATAAGACAGAGATACCGGGGTGATCTTGACTCCGGTAGCCATCTCATTTATTTTTCTTTTTGCTGCTGTTTTTTGTTCGTTTGTTTGTGTTTTCCTATTTTTTTATCTTTTGCCTCCTGCAGCAAGAGTTAATTTCCTGCACAGTAATCACTGAATCTGTCTTTGTAAGGTAAAATACACATGTATATGTCACAAGTGTTCCAATGGCTATTCTATATCCCTTACTGGCTACAGAATAAAGGGGCTATAAAGCACAGAAGAAAATAACTATTTACCCCAGCCAAAAGGAGACCACCACTTGCTGGCAGATCTCCACAGGGATCAGCTTCTTGTGGGTCAGTGACTCAGGAGTCAGAATGAGGGACTGGAACAGCATGACTGCATTGCTGATAGAACTCTCCACATAGAGAGAATGTTCCTGCCTCTCCTCCACAATGCACCTTGCCCTGTAAGGATGTTGTAAGGCATCATTCCAGATGTTGCCTAGATGCCCCTTCTCCTGGCTGACTGTTGCTGGCTCCTCACTCCTCAGATCAGGTTTACATGTAAATTTAACTATCTTAAAAAATATATTTTCTACATGCTGAAAATATACCTAAAACAACAAATGCAAACAAACCCAAAATATAAATGATAAACTGGGAGAAAATACATACAATGCAGTCATAGAACAGGGAGCTCATATTGTTAATGAATAGAACACTTTTAAAAATTGGTATTAAAAAGGCTAAAGAAAGGGTGGTGCCTAGCTAAAAGGATTAGGGCGATGTCCCCATTTGCTGGTGGTGGTGTGTTCAAACCCAGCCCTGGCCAACGACGGCAAAAAAAAAAAAAAGTCTCAAAT
>CAUYPK010026468.1:0-36337 GCA_963574355.1 Loris lydekkerianus | reverse complement strand
TTAAACCATCAAAAACCGCATGGGAGCTGACACCCAGTTCTTCCTCCATCCCACGCACCGTTTGTGATGGGTCAGTCTCCACCAGGGTCCTCAAATCCTCGTCCTGGATTACTCTAGATCAACCACTTCGGGGCTCATCTTTGAGGCTAAAATTTCCAGAATGAAATTTCACAAATCAACGTCGAACAGTGCGTTCATTAACACTATCATTGCCAAATGCCTGGTTAATTTTTTGGGCTGTTTCGGCAGTGCTTTGGCTCAATTTGAATTCGTAGAGAAAAATTGGCCGAAAATTGCTTAATGACATCATATAGTAATAGGCTGAAAAGAATAAAAAAAATTAAAAGTAGAAAAAAAGAACAGCATCAATGTATAGAGTACAAAATTCTCCATCAATCACTCTATACCACGACACAGTAGAATAAATATTTATTGAGATATAGAGCTACAAAAACACGACATTAAAACGGACAAAACTTTTGAAACAACCTAATATTTCCATTGTGGCCATATAGAAATGCTATCTCAACACGAATAAATATTCTTCAAGGGCAAAAAGGAAAACATAAAACATACATAAGGTTTGAGTTTGACATTTTTAAGCTATTGTAATTTGGTCACATTTTCAATTAGATTAATCAAAAAGGTAGATGATAAGAAATAATGATACTAAAGTGGTTACCTCTCTAAATATGGGGGGGTGCAATTTTTCAAAATTGTCCTATGTTTTTGAAAAAGTGGAGTAAAAAGACACAAAATAAAGTATGTATCCTCTTGTCAAAGCTGCTACTCAGCTTAAAATACTACTCAGCTTAGAAGTATCATATATCCCTGCTTATAGAAGCTCATAAAGTTTCTTTATCTGACTCCTTATAAGGTTTTAATCTCCTTTTACAAAGACACAAAATTCTGAACCTTCATAAGATTTTCTTTTATCTACAGCCAGTGGGTTATGGCTTCACTCTGACTTTGTCTTACTTAAAAGAGCATTACTTCAATCAAACATTCCCTGGAGCTTACGTGCATTTAACTAGGTCAGAAAAGTGGGATAATTTTAAGGGAAATCATCCTCCACATAAGAATTAGACAGATTACAATTACTGCCATCACTCCTTGCCAATCAAAAGCAGATAAGACCATAAAGTTGCCCAAGGAGTGAAAAGTCACTGGGGAAATGGGAATCAAAACTACAATGAGATACCACAACACACACTCACTAGACGGCTGAGATGACAACAAATATTGGTGAGGATGTGAGAAACTAGAACCCTCCCTCACTGCTGGTGGGAATGCAAAGTGGGGCAGCTGCTTTGGAAAACCACCTGGCAGTTCTTTATACAGTTAAATACAGAGTTACCGTATGATCCACAATTCCTCTCCTAACCAGATATCCAAGATAGTTGAAATCATGTTCACACAAAAACTTGGACATGAATAAGAGGTACAAATCAGAAACAACACAAATATCCATCAACTTGTGAATAGAGAAACAAAATGTAGTATACAATGGAATATTTCTCAGCAATAAAAAAAAATGAAGTGTGGAGCGGCTCCTGTGGCTCAAAGGAGTAGGGCGCTGGCCCCATATGCTGGAGGTAGCAGGTTCAAACCCAGCCCTGGCCAAAAACTGCAAAAAAAAGAAGAAGTGCTTCACATGCCACAACATGGTGACCTTGAAAACATGCTAAGTGAAAGAATTCTGTCATAAAGGACCATATACTGTATGAATCCATTGCTATGAAATGTCCAGATTAATGGTTATTTCAGTAAGGCTAGAGGTTAAGTGCAGCAAAGTTTGGGGGTGACAGCTAAGGGGTGCCAAGAGCTTCTCTGGGAAGTGACAAAAACATTGTAAAATTGACTATGGTGATGAATGCACAACTCTGAACATACTGAAACTCACTGACTTGTACAGTGAATTATATGACATGTGAATCCCATCCTAATAGAAGTGTTTAAAAATAAAACAGACAAGACATGTCAGAGGGCTCATTTATACAACGCTGAATTTATCTTGAAAGTACTCTATCTTCAATACAGTTATCTTTCCAAAACATATCACTACCTCTAACACAAAGAATTCCCCAAAGCATTGAGGCACTAAATGCAGCAGAGAGTACAGAACAAAGAGGTATGATTTCTTCATCCAGGGCCAGTTAAAGCTATTGTGCTTTAAATTTACAAAGCACTTAAGGAAAATCTTTTGTCTGGTCAATAACTGTGGTTCATTCATTATGTTGGGCAAGGTCTAGACAAGAGGGCTGAGCCATCTATTCAAATCCATTCAAAGAAATTTCTTTTGCAGGTATTTTCCCACAAAATGTTCATCTCTGCTTTAACCACAAGGCTCACAAGATCCAGAAAACAAACAACAAAAAAAACAGCATTAGGAAAAAAAGTCAGAGGAGGGATGAAAAGAAATTAACAGAGGATATGAAATTTTATTCAAATAAAAATATGGCTTTATTTAGGGCAGTCTAGTCATCTGAGACTGTATGAAGTTAAATTTTAATGTAAAATTTAAAGGTAAATACTATATAAGAACACAGTGTAGGATACACCTTTACTTAACAGTCTAAGTGTAGGATACACCTTTATTTAACAGTCTGCTAAGTGTAGGATACACATTTACTTAACAGTCTGCTACACGAGAACTACACTAATACATGCCACATACTATACTTGAAATTTAGTCACATGGTCTCCTTTAATCTTCTAAATAACCCATGATCCCACTCATGATAGCTATCCATGGACACTGTGCCAAGAAAACAAGACTTCCACAGAAACCCACCCTTGTGATCAGGCCCACTGCAGTACTGCAGCCAACACCCATACCACAAGGACTGGGACTACGAAATCCACCCTGGTGAAACCACCAGGTGTTAGGCATGGGCAACCCTCCAAAGGTCAGGAAGGACTATGGTTTCCTTCTTGGAGGATGTAGGGGGGGTATCTCTGAGTACTTCCATCTCCAGTAGGAGATGGTAGTAGGTAATAAAAAACCACAACAATCAAAAAAAAAAAAAAGGCAGAACCACTGAGTGTAGAGGATGCCAAGAGCCAGATGCCCTCTGAGCAAGATGATGTGCAGCTGGGGGGCAGACCCTCGGGCAATTCGTCCGCAGGTGCTCCTTGTGGGGAAAGAGGCCCAGCCCATGGAGATCCTTAGGCACAGAGTCATTATCTAATACTCCCCCCACCTGTCTTGTACAGTCTCAATAAAAGGCTACTGCAGCAGTTGCGTGGGACTACCCTGCGATCAAGGTTAGCTGCTTCCTGCAAGCTTGTACTTCTAATCCACGTCATGCCTGGTTCCTTCCTGCAGCAATCAGGGCCATAAGGGCTGCAACAACTGAGAAGTCACACCTTCCAGGTCTCTTCAAGGAAAGAAACCAGGTGAAGTCCTGGGTAGGGGCAAAGGAAACATGGAACGAGCAATGCAAGAAGAAAAGCTGTAAACACCAACTACTGCCTTTCTCCTTCTCCCTTGCAGAGTGCATATGCATGTCTGCATGTGTGTACCAATTTCTTCTCTCCTCCATCCTATTTTATACAAGCATTATTGAAACTTAACTCTACAATTTAGACTTTCAGTCACACAAAATTCAAGCAGAACTGATACTAAATTTAAGCACAAATTAACAAAGCCCAGGCAATGGCTAGTGTGATTCTCTCAGAAATGAATAGAATGACTCCTAAGACTTTGCAACACCACATTTTCACATTTTAGGGAGCTGGTGAGAACATCTTCATTTGTGCAAGGATGTTTATACTCTTGTTAGGCTTAAAAAGCATAGTTTTTGTTGTGTGGCAGTTCAGATATGTTTAGGAGGGTGTGGGTAGATGCTGAGTATTCAAAGGGATAGGTGGAGGCAGTTATTAACTCTTAGCTCCAACCCCACCCTTCCAAACTCAGCCCTCTGACTCTGAAAACCCCTTTTTTGTTTCACCATTTGGTTTCCTGTTAGGCTTTGCCAACAGAGGACACTAAAGGGAGACTGCAAGCCTTGCTCCTTCCCCTGCTGGCTTTCCAGCAACACCTCTTCACCCCGGCAGCAGCAGTTCCCTCCTCCCTCCTGGGCAGCAGCGGAATTAGGTCTGCAGGGTTTCAGCATTTACAGAACCAGCCTCATTACGTCCCCCTCAGAAGCACTTTCACCAGCTGCCTTCCACCTACACCTCAGAGGTCTGCATCTTGGCTCTGTGGGGCCTGTCCTCCAAGCTTCTAAGATTGAATAGTATTGTCTCAGCCCTATGTCCCCACCCCCAGTCCTACAGTTCATGGCTGGGACTAGTCACTACCTCTATGATATCTTAGTGTTGCTTTTAATCTTGTTAATAACTTTCTACCCAATAACAATTCTTTATATTTAATTCTATTAAAATTACTGAAGACACTTTTGTTTCCTGGCTGGACCCTACCTGTTACCCTACACTAGATTAACAATTGTTTTTGGTTTTTGTTTTGAGACAGAATCTCATTCTGTTGCTCCAGGCTAAAGTGCCGTGGTGTCAGCCTAGCTCACAGCTACCCAAAATTCCTGGGTTCAAGTAATCCTTTCACCTTGGCCTCCTAAGTAGCTGGGACTACAGGCACCATTCATAATACCTGGGTAATTTTTTTTTTCAATTACTTTTAGTGGAGATGGGGTCTTGCTAATGCTCAGGCTGGTCTCAAACTCCTGAGTCCAAGTGACCTTCCCTGCCTTGGTCTCCCAAAGTGCTAGGATTACAGGTGTGTGCTACTGCACTCAGCCTATAAACAGTTTTTAAAAACTAGGTTCACCAAAGAAGATATGAGACTGGCCAATAAGCATATAAAAATATGCTCAACATCATCAGTCATTAGGGAAATGCAAACTAAAACTATAATGTCATTCCATCACACATGGTAATAGGAAAATGTTTTTCAACCTTTTTTATCTCATAGCACATTTGAATCTATTGTTAAAATTTTGTGGCACACTGAAATTATATTGATCAAAAAAGAGAGCTAATGTGGTTTATTGTACCCTCAATGAATCCCAAACAATAAAAAAGAGAGCTAAAAAAAAAAAAAGAATATACCTTGCTTTGAACATCTTTTGAAAATAATTTAATTAATGACCTTTAAAAATTAAGGCATCTCTGGCTCCGTGCCTGTGGCTCAAGTAGCTAAGGCGCCAACCACATACACGTGAGCTGGCGGGTTCAAATCCAGCCAGGGCCCACCAAACAATAATGACGGCTGCAACCAAAAAATAGCTGGGCATTGTGGCGGGCGCCTGTGTCCCAGCTACTTAGGAGGCAGAGGCAGGAGAATCGCTTGAGCCCAGGAGTTGGAGGTTGAGAGAGCCCACAGCACTCTACCCAGGGCAACAGCTTGAGGCTCTATGTCAAAAAAAAAAAGAAAAAATCAAGGCATACCTAAGATCCTCTCATGGCATACCAGTTGAAAATCACTTTGTTAGGATAATTAAAATTTTAAAAGATTGGCATATTGAGCATGCTGGCAACTTCACTTTGCAAACAGTGCCTCCAAATGTAAAAATGAAAGTTACTGTATGACCTAGTAATTCTACTCCTAAGTATCTATCCAGGAAAAATGAAAACACATGTCCACAGAAAGATACGTAATCAAACCGCAGCAGATTTATTCATGATGGCCAAAAAAATGCAAACAACACAAATGTCCATCAACTGGCAAATGGATAAACAAAATGTGGCTTACCTAGATGACATGATAGAATATACTATTTGTCGATAAAAAGGAATGAAATAATCATACACACTACAGCATGTAAATCTCGGAAATACTAAGGTAAGTGAGTCAGACACAGAGGACTCATATTGAAAGACTCTATTTCTATGAAATGTTCAGAAAAGGCAAACCTACCAGGACAGACTGCAGATTACCATTTGCCTGACACTGGGGGTAGAAACTAAGAGTAACTGCCTATGGGCATTCTTTTACCCTAAAAAGAAATATTCTAAAATTAGATCATGGTGATGACTGCATACATCTGCAAATTTACTAAAACTTAGTGAATTATACATTTAAAATTCAGGCTAAATTTTATGGTATAAAAATTATACCCCAGCAAGTTGTAAAATAAATGACTAGGAAAAATATTTCAAGAAAATCTAGTGTCACGGGCACATGACATTAACAGGATAGAAAACCACAATGCACTAATATCCAGAATAGAACATTCTGTGTCTCTGCATACGATGCGATGTATACTGCATGCCTAAGAACCAAACCGTTTCAGCAAATGTTTAAAGAATAGGTTTCAAATGCTTAAGAATAGATTTGGTGTGAAGCCTTAAAGAAATGTCCAGCTTGAGTGAAAGATGGTTTGATTGCTTCAAAACAGAACAGATGGGATAGTACCAGCTCAGATCTAGCTAACGTCATTAAAAAAGAAAAATAACATTTTGAAGTTGAGAAAATAAAGGAACATGCTTTTACTTTTTTCTATAGGAATGACTGTGACATTGCTAAGGAACAAAATAATGATAATTAATCATACAATAGCAAAAGCTGGTTCACCAATGGTATCAAATTCAACTAAATACATCAAGTATGTCATTAAAATTATGTTTGACATTGAAAACTAACTTGAACTTTTACTCAGGTATCAATACAATGTAAAAGTAAGGGGACTCTGAAGATGGGAACCACTCCTTCCACAAAACTAACCACTCAAAGACAGGCAGATACTGTTTTTTTAATGACTCATATTTTGAACTTGTTAGTTGATTCCTGGATAATGAAAAATGTCCCTGCTTGCTACAGAGAATTTAAAAGAAAAAGACCTAATCTTTAGCCCAAAGTTCGGTGCATTCATATTTCAAATCCCCAAATCCATGTAGATTATCTCAAAAGGAACATTAATAACAGATTTTTATAAAATCTTGTTTTCCATAACTGATGTTTTGAAAACCAAGCATTATTATCAATCTTTTAAATTAAAATCTGGGTTACATAAAACCATTTTCTGCAATTCAATCTCAGTTTTAACACTGGGGCTAATGGAAATGTTTGCAAATTTAACATATATCACTTCAAATGTTATCCAGGAACTAATTAGCCCATGAGACATGGGTCACCTACATAACTCTCTCCTGCTCATGTATGTGAGCAAGGCTCAGAGAAGTAAACTAACCTGACCAAAGTCACCCGGCTGGTATCTGGGATATGTACCAGGGCTCTCTGGCTCCAAAGTCCTTGCTCTGTCCAGTATGTCCCATTAAATCCTATTAACAATAATAAGGATAATATAAGGAAGAATTAAAAATTATAAAGTATTTATATGTGTAAGATTCTGAAGAAGAATATGAACTTACAGCTCTTTATTAAGTTATATCAGTTCCTGGCCAGGTGCAGTGATTCATACCTGTAATCCTAGCACTCTGGGAGGCCGAGGCAGGTGGATCACCTGAGCTCAGGAGTTCAAGACCAGCCTGCTGCATAAGAGTGAGAGCCTGTTTCTACTGAGGAAAAAAAAAAAAAAATAGAAAAACTAGCTGGGCGTTGTGGAGGGTGCTATAGCTCCAGCTACTCAGGAGGCTAATTCAAGAAGAGCCCCTTGTGCCCAAGTTTGAGGTTGTTGTGAGCTATAATGATGCCATAGGATTCTACCTGAGTGAGTAATAACAATGGACAAAAACTTGTCCTCCCCTCCCCACAAAAAGAAAGTTATATAGCTTCCTAAAAAAATAGTTCTGGTCCACTTTCATCAATTGAAGAGAACAGACAGCCAAAACCACAGAGCCAAAGAACATCAACGAAAATGTTCAGCAAGTGATGGGGTATCATTTTCATTATCCTAGGACGCCTATAAAATCTTCTTAAGTAGCAAAAAGATGGTTCATGCAAACCAATGTAAAGCTTTTGTTTTAACACCTGCTTCATGTTCTATTTAGACCATAAGTTCCTCACTTTCATGGAAGGCGAGGAATTATTCCTACTATTCCTGAGGAGAACTACAGTAAATTCAAAGGCTGATGTCATAGCTACCTGCTTGGGACACTCCAAAACACATCTCTGAGGATAGGGAAAGAGTAGATTCCTCCAATTTCCACACATGAATAAACTCAAGGCTGTTTCCGGGAAGACATGCTTCTTAATTTTATACTAAGCAAGAACTTGATTAAATCTATTATGTAACCAAAGAAACATCTTGATGATTCAATATTTCCTGGGGAAAAATAATGATGCATTTCCTTCTTTTAACCCATCAGAGTCACCAATGTGGGTCACCACCTGGAAATCAAGTCAATCCTTATACTAAGTGGCATTAGTCCAAGGAATGCCAATGAGATTATATACTATTAAAAGTGATTCCAAAACCAATTCAAATATATAACCACCACCCTCAAAACCCCTCTATGTGAAAAAAAAAGACAGAAGCTAGTCCTTTTCTTCAACTGAAAGAGAAAATGCCAAAAATCTATTAATTTACATGCTGAAACTTAAAGTGAGGTGAGAGTTTTGTTGCTTTTCCATTGAAGATATCAAAACTATACAACTTAAAAAGAAATTCTGAAGACTCTGTTTCCAATTATTAAAAACCCTTGTGTACTTGGCAACCAGTAAGAGTATCAACCATGTAAAAGGCTTTAATTGAGCAGATGTCTAATTAAAAATTAGCAGAAATTGGGAATAATGAACTTTCACATTCCCACAGACAGTTCAAAACTACCTAAAAATAAAGTTTTAATTTCACCTTGTTAAAGTATTTAGTAGCCAATTCCAAGAGCCTAAGATTTAATCACAGTTGTCAACAAGTATCAGAGAATAGTTCCTTGCTATGAAAGCTAAAAATTTTAGGACAATTTTTTGACATTCTGAACACAGATAACAGGTTTAAGTATACATGACTACCTTCTTATCCATCAAGTGAGAACTAAACACTGAGAAACACTTTCATATTTTCTATTACTTATAGATCATTTCATTCAGCCAGGTCCAGTAGTAGAGAAGGAAAAAACAAAAGTCCATCTTAGTTCTAAAACAGAACATCTGAATATGGAAGACAGGTTCGATTACAAGATCTGGGCTGCCTTGGAAAGGACAGTCAGTACCAAAATGTAAAAATTCCCTAATAATCAGTATTGTCCTAAAGCTGGCTATTTGAGAGGGAACAAAACACCTGCCCTAGGCAATGCTTCTGCATAAGTGGGAATGCCAGTGGGTGACAAAAACTGCACAATGATAAGTGAACTAATGTCATCCAAGGTCCCTCCAGTCTTCAGTGTGATGGATTCTCTGCTTTATAGGCACTGGCTGTAACAGCCATTTCAAACCGGCAAAATGGGAGCTAGTGCATCTTTGGTCACACCTGAAGGGATGGTACAGAGGCTTAGGGATGTTCAGCTGTGGCCCATGGGCCACATGGAGATTATATCTGTGGTGTCAGATATCTCAAAAAAGTATGCACTAACTTTTTTTTCTGTTCATCAGCATTTGTTAGTATTTGTGTATTTAATGTTTGGCCCAAGACAACTCTTACTATTCCAATGTGTGACAGAAAAGAAAAAAGGTTGAACATCCCTATACCTAACGTGTATGGGGGGACATCTCCAATATTGCCTAGTATAACAATATTACAAGAAGGGACAAAGAAGCTCACAGATGGCTGCTAATAACGTAACCAAAGTCAGAGTTCTGAGTATCTGAACAAGGATGGCTAGTGCATATCCCTAGACTTCCAGTTTACAACTCTCTCTGCTCTCCTTGAAGCTTCTCTGTCAGGCCCCTCAAGAACCTCAAATGTTCCTTATACACAGATGTGCTAAGTAAAGGTAGTTTTATATTGATAGGGGGGGGGCAAATCAGATCAAAACGGCTGGCCAACTTCAGGGGGTCTGCAATATGGCTCTGATGTTAAGTCTGATGTTAAGGTCTTCCAGCTTTCAATCATGAAATGTATTCAAAACCAGGTGCTCCATCTAGTGGATTCTTGGAAGATCCTCAGAATGAAGGAAATGCACATGTTTAATACTGTTCAGTTCACACAACCCTGAAGCATCCACCCCACACCTCATAGCCAAAATAGTAACACTAAAAGAGAGACAGTAAAGACGACAGACTCTATATCCATTCCCCCATGTCCCATACCAAATATAGTAGCTAAAATAAAAAGTTTATAAAAATTACAAGTTTTGGGGAGTCAAGAACAAATTTGTTTCAACTGGTTAAAACTATATTCCAAATTTGCTTCTTCTCCCATTTCCCCAGTTTCTCCAATATAAGTAGAGAGTAGACAAAGCAGGTCACTTCAATAATCAACGTAAAAGCTCTCCAGCGGCACCCACTCAGCCGGTGTACTTCAAACCCGACTTTGAAGCTCACTGCCATTCTAAAGTCCCTTGACACACTGCAGTTGGTAATCTTTACCTTTTTTCTTTTGAACAGAGTCTCACTGTGTTTCCCGGGCTGGGGTACAGGGGTACGATCACAGCTCACTGCAGACTCAAACTCCTGGGCTCAAGTGATCCTCCTGCCTTGGCCTCCTGAATAACTAGGACTACAAGCACCTGCACCACCACACCCCACTAGTTTTTTCTATCTTTAGACACAGGGTTTCACTGTGTTGCCCAGGCTGATCTTGAACTCCCAGTCTCAGTCAAACCTGCCTCAGACTCCCAAAGTGCTAGGATTACAGGCCACTGCGCCCTGCTACAATCTTCATCTTAAGCCCAAGAGCAGACCTTCCTCTCAAAGAAAAACAGTATGTGGTAGGAAAAACCCAGGCTCAGTAGTCAGTCAGAATTCCTGGTTCTTGCCACTTCCAACTTTCGTAACCTTAAGTCAGTCAATCAGTCAACTCAGTTTTTCATTTTTAAAACAAAGGTAATGATACATTCCTCTGAAGAGGGATGACAGATGGAATCACACAGGAGCACTCAAAGAGTGCCGGAGACAGAGGGGTAGCTCTCAGTAGACTCACTCCTCCACTTGATTATCTCTTTCTCTCCTTTTCTTCACCTCCAATTTGTTTTTTAAAAGTAATACAAATGGTGAGTTGCATTGCCAGAAGATACAGACATGTATAATATATATTAATAATAAGGAAAACTCAAGGAACTGTTTATCATTCAATGTGGCCAGAACACAGAACATAAGGTAAATGCCGGGAATTGAGGTGAAGCAACTCACCTCATTACTATGGTCCTTGTAAACCACATTAATGCCTGTGGATATCATCCAACAATCAATGTGGAGATACCAGGTATCTTTCTGTTGTCCCAATCTGTCACATTCTCACACTGCTCTACAACTTTCAGTCAACTCATTTCCTAAAGAATGAAGTAGAATAGTTTTAACAAGGTGGGTTTCTGAATCTTTGTTCCTATTTTCTGCCTCAGCTTCCCATCTGGTATGTAAATTCTCATGTACACATTCACCCCAGATGTGTTTCAGGTGCTGAAAATCAAGCTGAATAACATCAATTATGAACCTTGTGTTGTGTTACGAATCTCAAGAGCTCAAATTTGAGTGAGCAGATTTAACATTAGTACTGTAAACATCCTTAAATGGCTACCAAACTATTAACTGTAATGTAACACAAAATACAAATGAACATTGTCAGAGACCACAGACTGCCTCTCTCACCCCAACATCTGTCCTCCCCTTTTGATAATGTAATAGAAGTGTTAGTGGTCTTATGGCTAGTGAGCCAAAGACTACACTTTGCAGCCTCTCTTACACTGAGTGTGTATACACAACTAGGTCCTGGCTAATGGGATACAGACAGAAGTGAAGTGTGCAACTTCAAAGTCATGCACTTCAATGGGAAGGAGTACACCATCCCTTTACCATCTCCCTTTTCTACTAACCAGAATACAGACAAATTAGCAGAGCTGGAGTAGCCATCTCAACTTACAAGGAGGAGGCAGAACGAGAAGATAGCAGGAACCTCGGGCCCTAAGACAGTAGAGCCCTGCTATTACGTAAGAGTGAAAGTACCTTTCATAAAGCATTGTTTTCTGGTCTTTGTTAAAGTATATCCTAATTGTGATGTTAAGTTTTATGTGTCATCTTGGCTAGGCCACAGTACCTAGATACGTTGCCAAACACATCTGGATGTTGCTGTGAAGTTAATTTTTAGATAAGATTAACCTTGAAACCAGCAGACTTTGAGTAGATTACCCTCCATAACATGGGAGGGACTCAGCCAATCAACTGAAGACCTTAAAAAGACTGACCTCTAAAAAAGGAATTCTGAGAACAGACTGTCTTTGGCCTCCCACCTGCAACAGTGGCTCTTCCCTGGGTCTCCTCCCTCCCTGCCTAGCCATTTTGGACCAAACCACCACAATCATGTAAGCCAATTCCTTAATATATTATCAGTTTGTCTGTGGGGGTTTGGGGGGGGGGGGGGGGTGAAGGGAAGGATATACAGAGATATATGGATACACATACTCCTTATTGGGTCTCTTTTACTGGAGAACCCTGGGTAATATACTGACTATTATGGAACCTGTGTCTCTCTAAATTCATATGTTGAAACCCTAATCCCAATGTGATGGTATTGAGAGGTAGAACCTTCAGGAAATAATTAGATCGTGAAAGTGACACCATCATGTATGGGTTTAATGTCCTTACAAAGAAGAGGTGAGAGAGTTAACTAGCTCTCTTTTTGTGAGGGCTGGCTAACTCTCTTTCTGCCATGTGAGAATATAAAAGAAGTCATCCGGCTGCCTGCAGCCTGGGCAATGGCCCTCACCAGAACCTCACCATGTTGACACCATGAGCTCAGACTTCCAGCCTCCAGAACTATGAGCAATAAATCTCTGTTGTTAAGAAGCCACCCAGTTCATGTTATTTTGTCATAGCAGCCAGAGCTAAGACACTAATTAATACTGAAACAACTATAAAACCTGAAAACAAACACTTTGTCCATTCAACATATATTTATACTGGGGATCTATCATTCGCCAAGCATAGAATAGGCTCTCCAAACACAACTGAGAATAAGATAAAGTTCATGATCTCACACAGCTCACACTGTGACGGACTTGTCAGAACTTTGGAATACAATATTTTTTAAAAAGAAGACAATGGTATAAATGTATTTAATTTGCTAAACTATACACTTAAAAATGGTTAACATGGTAAATCTAATTGTATATATATTTTACTATAATAGAAAATTGCCCAAGAAAGCAGAAGGAAGAAAATAATGCAAAAACAACTATAATTCAAACTATAATAAACTATAATTCAAATCACACGTCTGATTAGGGATTTGTATCTGAATACATAAAGAATTTTTGAAACTTAATAAGAAAATAGATAAAATATTTAAATAAATATGTCACAAAAAAACCAGAAAGCAGTAAGTGCACAAAAAGATGCTCGAAATTATCAATTGTCTAGGAGATTTCATTTAAAACCCAAGGAGATACATGTGCACACTTATTAAACAGCCAAAATTAAAGACTGACCATACAAAGTATTGGCAAGAAAGTGAAGCAAAGGAACCCTCATATTCTGTTGGTGGAAATATAAAATGGCACAACTACCTTGGAAAACAATCTCAGTTTCTTAAAAAGTAAACATTTGCCAGCCTTAAGACACTAGCATTCTACAGCTAGATATTTACCAAAGAGAAATTAAAATATATATCCATTAAAAAAAACACTGTTACAAATATTTATGGCAACTTTATTAGTGATAACCAAAACCTGGAATCTACTCAAACATCCATCAGTAAATGAACTGACGGATAAATTGCAGTGAATCCCCAAATACAGCATTCAAACAGACGCACTGATGTAAAGGGATGAGTATCACTTTGTATCACTGAGAGAGGTCCCAAAAGAAGAAAGAAGAAAAAAAAAGTAGAGTTCATACTATATGATTCCATTTTTATAAAAACTAATTTAGAGTAACAGAAAGCAGACTGTGATTAACCTAGGGATACAGACAGAACAGCAGGGAAGAGTGACAGAAGGGTACAGGAGACTTTCGGGGCTCCTCGTGGATATGTTCATTAACTTGATTTTGGGAGTGATGGTTTTATAGACGTATATATGAATCTAAACTTGTCAAGACGTATACTTTAAATATGTGCAGTTCAACATAAGTCCATTATCATCAATAAAGCTATTTAATGGGGGGAAAATACTCTTTTGGTGGCATTTCCACTCAGCAGCCCCTCAGATGTACACTCAGTTGTTTTAGCTTGCATCTGTTCAAAATATCCTTGTCTTTATAATTACCTGGAAATAGTTATTAAGCTGAAAACCCGGCTGTATGGCATTTTTAAAATAAAAACCAGCTTCTGAAAAAAAGGAAGAAAAACTTGCTTTTCACACTCTGTCCCTTGAAAAGCAAGAGGATTTCAGTTTTCCCACATGCCATTTTTGGCATTTCCCATGGGAAATCACATTTATACTCAGCCTCTGCACATGTATATTCTTTAAAGGAGGATTAAGAAAGAGAAGAATAAGTAGTACCTACAAGTTACTGAATATTAGCAGATAAACCAAAGCCCTCCTAATTACCCTATGTGAATCTCTCTAAGCACAATGAGAAACTCACAAATACGGTAAATACTGGATGTCTTTGAATCTATGTACATTTGTTGCATGACGTTATTATTCTACATCATCCTATGATTATAAAACTTAAAATGAATTATTTAACTTTTTAATCCACTTGATTTATATCCACTTGCTTTCCTAGAGAATTTCTAAACAAAAATCTGTGCTATTGCATTTACTATAAACAGCACAGAATACAAAAGCTTTCAGAAACATCTTTTATAGATTAATTTTTACTTTAAAAACATCTGTTTGGGTAAAAGATCCACTAAATAAAATACTTCACTTTTTGAAGTTAGAAAATTTATTGTTTTGTACACATAATTATGTAAACTCTCCAATACATAAGGCAGGAATCTTAAAAGTCATAACACTCCAGCTCACCAAAGAAACCCTGTAATTTTCAAGTGTTAATGTGGCTCTACAATCTAACCTTGACATTATTGCCAATCGTGACTCATGGGAAAAAGATGTTTTTCATTTCTTAACACTTCAAAGTCATTTTATTTTTAATTATTAAAATAAAAAGAATACTCTCAAATAAAATCGTGGGAGAAATGTTACAAAGAAGAAAACATGTTACAAAGTCAAATATGTAATACTTTTGAGTATCAATGATAATGATAAAGAATAGTGGCTATTCCCTGCAAAATAATACCATCATTACCATTCTTTCAACAAGCACTGTGCTAGGTGGCATAAGTACAGTGGAGAAGTAATTCATTCTCAAAAGGATCTCTGTCTAGAAGGGAAGTTCTCTCCATCAGAGGGGAAGACAAGCTCCTTCCGGGTAACACTGCATCTGTTTCCTTTGCTCAACCATCAACACAACATCATGGGGTCTGAGCACCCTTACACCTTGATTATGAAATCCTGTCTGGACTACCCTATGAGAGTTATATGTTTCTCATAGAAATGAAAGGGTGTTCAAAATCTGCAGGAGCTTTGGAGTCAGACAGCCCTGGTTTGAGGAGTTCTAGCTCTGCTTCCTACTGTCATGTAACCTGGAACAAGCTACCTAACCTCTCTAAGGCTTAGTTTTCTCCTCTGTTAAATGGGAACAATAATAGTACCTACCTCCTGCATATTAACTACTTCATAAACGTGAGCTATTATTATAAAGTTCTGCTATAGACTGAATGCTTGAGTCCCTCCAAAATTCACAGGTTGAAACCTAATCCACAATGTGATGGTATTTAAAGACGATGCCTTTGGGAGGTGATTACGTCCTGGGATTAATACCCTAATAAGAAGAGAGAAGACAGCCCTTGCTTCATCTCTCCCCTTCCTTGTGAGGATACAATAAGAAGGTGCCCTCTGCAAACCAGCAAGACGGCTCTCACCAAACACATTTATTTCTGAAATAAATGTTTGTTGTTTAAGCCACCTGGCTATGGTATTTCATTACAGAAGCCCAAACTAACGCAAGTTCTTTTCATACCACCGTCAACAGGAGCAACAATCTACACGTATTGCTGAGATCCGGTGGAAACTGAAAAAGAACTAACACTTTCTGAGAAACAAAAGATATCATAGTCAGAAATACATAAGTTACAAGAAAATGTGCACTGTGCACACTGTGATTATGTAAATAAAGTGTTCTACTTCAAAATTCAATCCAAATTTTGTAGCAGAGATTTGGTGGCAGCATAATTCTATCACGGATCCCCTGGAATTCAAGAAGTCACTCACCAGACACAGAGAGCTTCTACCCTAACAGAGGCGAGACCTTCTCTGCCTAAGGAGCCCATGACCAACAGCAGGTGGTAAGATTAGGGAGGAAGGACACAAACCACACAGAATGTATCAGGCCAACCCCAACTCGTGCTCTACCCAGGACCCCCCCCCCCAAAAAAAAAACACCATTGAATGAGATGATTCCCTACATCAGCATGTAGTAAAAGGCTTATTCCTCTAATGCAAACAAAATGAAATCTGGTTAGGCAAGGCCACACAGATGTTCAGAGAGCTGGTGTTCTAACACCCAAGGTAAGCCCTGTGGAACCCTTTGTCCAGAGGGGTTTAAGGGTCATCTGCCAACAATATGGGGCTCCTGGGGATGGGGGCACTGAACCTATGTGGCCAGAGCACCTATGAAAGGAATACAAGGAGGCCGGCAGAGGTTCAAAGAGGACAGCCGGTAGAAAGAAGCCACTTCCTCTCCTACCTGCTAGACAGCACATGAACTGGTGAGTAGATCTCTCCCTGATTTCCTGATACTCGTCTGTACTTTTTAAATGTTCTACCACAAGCTAAGGAGTAACCACACCATCTAAAAGTATTACTCCCCAGAGGTGAGCCCCTGTGCCACACCTTCTGCTTACAGAATACAGATGGAAACTGGAGCAGGTTGAATGGTGTCCCCCAAAAGATACAAAGTTGGACAATTAAGTTTGCAAACTCATCCTAGAAAAATGCTCACTGTGAATACCTCACTGTGAATATCACCACAGTCACCTTCGAGGTGCTCCCCTTGGGAAGCCACACACCGATGCTAGTGTTCAGTCCACCCTTCAAAGCACTTCTGGAACTCTTTTTCTGAAATGACCATCAGAGCTGTCATCGTACAAGTCTGAAAATTAAGTTCAGGAATTCCTCCTAGAAAACCTGCTGCACACCTAGCTTCTGAATATCACTATGGTCATCTGCATAGTATTTCCCCTGGCCATCTGGTAATCATAATTGACATTCAGCAATGAGGTATGTAGCACTTTCTCTAGGATGTGTTTGCAAACTTAATTGTCTGTCCTTGTATGCCCACATCCTGACCACCAGAAGCTATAAATAGGATCTATATGAAAAAAGGGTTTTTGCAGATATAATGAAGGAACTTGAGCTAACAGTGTCCTGGTATTATTCAGGTAAACCCTAACTCCAATGACAAGTATCCTTCTTAGAGGCAGAAGAAGAGGTGCTGTGAAGACAGAGGCAGAAACCGGAGTAAAGCAGCCACAAGCCAAGGATCACCACCAAAAGATGCAGGAGGCAAGGAAGGAGTCTTTCCTCAAGTCCTCAGAGGGAGCATGGCCCTGCCAAATTTCTGACTTCTCTGGTTTCCAGAACTGTGGGAGAGTAAATTTCTGTTGTTTTAAGTCACTGGGTTTATAATAATCTGTTATGGCAGTCCTACAAAACGAATATGGAGACCAATACGATTAACACAGGAAACCTTGTTGGTAAGACTTTTCTGGTGGCCTTTTACTGACAGCCTATGATAAGTCAGGCACCTTTACTTCTGTGATATAATAATTCTAATGAACTGTAAGGTAGGTATTATTTCCGGTCTACAAATAATCACTGATGCACCAAAAGTGAACTGTGCCTGAGATAAGGCAGCAGATGTGGTGAAGTGACACCTTGTGGGACAGCTCTCAGTGTGGCCTCGTACCTACCCCTCCAGGCCTGAGCACACGATCCAGCCCCTCTCCCCGCACAGCAGTCGCCTCTCCTTAGTCCTGCTGGACAGAGACTTCAAGACTTCCAAAATGGAGGACATGAGGCCCAGGGTTTGGCTTGGGTCTATCGACTGAGACAGGACAGGTTTAGAGGACAATGACTGGAGTTAGTTTAGGACATGCATTAGCGTAAATAAGGGACATTGAGTGTAGAGGCCAGTGATCTCCTGTCAAAAAGGGAAGGAATCTGAAAATAGTTTTAAACTTTGACTGAAATGTATTGACATTAATGAGTGACTATTCCCCAAGCACTTACATTTTTAGATATTTTAGTTTCAACTATGGAACAGAAAAATTTGTCACTGTTATATATAGGCCAAAGATTGTCCCTAGGTAGTTTATTTCTTCACTGAAGGCCGAGACCAGTTAGTACAAAAGCCCACCAGCAACAAATTGAAATTTTAACACATCCAATTATTCTTAAATAACCCAAAGGAATTTTTTTGTTGTTGTTTTTGCCATTTAGCCTGCTTTATATACCCCATGAAACCTTGCCTGACAACTTGCCTGACAACTGATAAGACAGGCTTGAGAAGGCCTCAAAGGCCTCAGGTGGCTAAGGCCTTCTCAGTGCTCTGACTCGGAGACTCTACATACTGCTGAGCAATATCACATAGGTGCATGACACTACTCCCATGCCACCCCTTTTGACTGGTGGCCTTGGATGATCTCAGGTTGTGAGGAAGAGACATCTCCTCTCATGCCACTTTGTCCCAATGCCACCCAATGAAGCTTCTGTGTCACTGCCTGTCATGGTCACATCTTCTTCCCTGGTCAGCCCCAAATCCCTGGAAGGCCCTACAGTGACCTCAAAAGAACTTTTAGGCAAAAGGAACAAAGTGGGAAAGGAACAAAGTGGGAAAAATATCCTTGGTCTTGTCCTTGCCTCAAAATCAGACTTCCCTTTGAGATGGCCTTGAAGATAACTGATCCTCATTAAGACTCTGCAGACTGCCAGGGGCACAGGCCCTGTTGGGGCATCTGTCTATCTATCCCTCTGCCTCAGTTCTCAGAGGAGCCTGTGGGTACCTCTGTCCCAGTCCAGTGGTCCTAGATAGCCACTTGTCTCCCTGCCTACACAAGGACCAGCTGTCCTGTTGCTCTATGGTCTCTGGGAAGTCGGACCCTCCAGCTTTCCATCACTTACAATGTGCAACCCTGGTCCAGGGAACTTAAGGACCTTCAAGTACATGGAGGAGAGAGAGGCTGCCAGACAGGTGCACAAATAGGACCAAGAAGAAAGATGAGACAGGTGAAAGTATAACTGCCAAGGCTGTCAGCGTGCCCATCCTCCAAGGGTAAACAAGAGGAGCTGAGGACAATCAGAAGGAAGATGCAGTTTAAAGAAATCCAGATAATGATAAATAACCTCATCCATACATGTCCTTTCCACACTCAGCTCATCCCCTTATGTCTTAAGACATAAGAGAATTGCTTAAGCCCAAGAGTTGGAGGTTGCTGGGTGTATGTAGCTGGTGCTGTAACCACTGTGCTATGGACATCAAGCCCTGGCCATTCATTTTTTCAGTGCCTGTGTTTGAGATTAGTTTGCTTAAAACTCAAGGCAGTGAACCATCAGGGTTGGCCCTGGCCTTCGTGTTATGAAAGTTCAGCAATGTTGTATGAGCAGTTGAGCATGCTTATGACCAGCAAACCGTGACTGTCAGCCTCGCTGAGCTATTGTTAGCAATGAACTTTACAGCAGAGTTAATCTGTCATATAAATAAGAATCTCAATTGGATTACATGGTAATTAAGTGCAGATGGTAGCTGAGTGGCTCACATTCATTCATTCAGCAAACACTTTAATTAGAGACCTCTGACACTAGACAGTGTATGAGGTGCTCTCCCGAGGCCCATGTGGGGTGATGGTCATACCAGTATCCTCCCAGCAACACTAGTGGCATTTACAGTGGGCCAGGCATATGCACACCCCCAAGTTGCCCACACCTGGTCATGCAGGGTTTCCAGCAGGGTTTGAATCCAGCCCAGGCTAGCTAAACAATAATGACAACTGCAACAAAAAATAGCCAGTAGTCCCAGCTACTTGGGAGGCTGAGGCAAGAGAATTGCTTAAGCCCAAGAGTTGGAGGTTGCTGTGAGCTGTGATGCTACAGCACTTTACAGAGGGTCACATAGTGAGACTCTGTCTCAAGGAAGGAAAAAAAAAACTAGTGGCCAGACCTGCAATTGATTCTGTTGGAATCACTAAATCAACTTGGCAGGGAACTAGGCAGCAGACCTCGAGTCTTATTTATGTTTGTTCCTTCAACAGCTAGCAGGAAGCTTTGTATACAGTAGGACATCAATAAATGCTTATTGTGGAGTTTCCTGCAGCACCAGATGCTTCCTATAGTGGCAGTATTTCAGCCTCGGGAGACCACAAATGTCCCCCACCTGGCTGAGAGCCCCAACAAGACCCACACTATTCAGGACCACTGTACAGTAGCAACTAGAAAAGAACAATAGACTATTATTTATGAAAACCAGGATTGCTTCCTAGCTCTTATTTTAAGCTGAGTCAGACTACTCACTAACACTTTATAAGTGTGCACATTTGCCCACCATAATAAATAAATTTGGAAATGAAAAAGCTTAAAACAAAAAACAACTAGGTTAAAAGACATATTTAGGCTCCTTTAGAAATCATTTCCATATTGACTATGAATGGGTTGAAGACAAGAGCAATCACTCTCCTCAACTACAACACGATATAGTATTAAAACCATGAGTAGAAAGGACATCGATTGCGAATGCTCCTGCATTCTTTCCTGTTTCTTTGAAACAGAACAGGATCTTACCATACTGAGAACTAAGGGGGAGAAATAAGCATCATAATTCCAGCTTATTAAAATACCCACCCATAAAGAGGGTCCTTATCTCACAAAGGTAATCAATGTAACTTGGTTCTCTGTACCCTCAATGAATCCCCAACAATACAAAAAAAAAAAACAAAATACCCACCCACAAATCATTTAGTAGCACCCTAGCAGACAGACCCTCTGTGAGAGATGCCTCACTAAGAGAACATGGCAGAAAGGGAACCCTTGCACATCGACTGAAGTGAATGTAAATCAGGGCAGCCACAGAGAAAAGACCATTGAGGTTCCTCAACAAATTAAAAATAGAACTGTGGGCTCAGCGCCTATAGCTCAAGTGGCTAAGGCACCAGCCACACACATAAGAGCTGGTGGGTTCGAATCCAGCCTGGGCCTGCCAAACAACAATGACAACTATAACCAAAAAATAGCCGGGCATTGTGGCGGGTGCCTATAATCTCAGCTACTTGGGAGGCTGAGGCAAGAGAACTGCTTAAGCCCAGGAGTTGGAGGTTGCTATGAGCTGTGATGCCATAGCATTCTACCTAGGGTGACAGCTTTTGAGGCTCTGTCTCAAAAAAAAAAAAAAAATTAAAAAAACTACGATAAGATTCAGCAATCCCAATATGGGGTATAGACCCAAAGGAAATGAAATCAGTATGTTGAAGAGATACCTGCACTCCCATGTTGACTGCAGCACTATTCACACCAAGACATGGAATCAACCCTAGTGTTCATCAATGGCTGAATGGATAAAGAAATTATGGTATGTATCCACACTGCAGTACCATTCAGTCACCAAAAAACAAGAAAATTCTGTCATTTATGACAACATGGATGAACTTGGAGGACGTTACGTAAATGAAATAAGCAAGGCACAGAAAGATAAGTACCACATGACTACACTTCTAGGGGGAATCTAAAAAGAACCCAAAGAAATCAGGAGTAGAATGGGGGCACTAGGTTTGGGGAGAAGTTGAGCAAAAGATAGAAAATTTCAGTTAGAGAAGAGGAGTAAGTTCAAGAGATCTATTGTACAATGTGGTGACTATACTTGATAACAATGTATTTTATTTTGAAAATAGCTAAGAGAAAAGAGTTTAAGTGTTCTCACCACAAAAAAATGTTATGTGAGATAATGCATCTTTTCTTGCAATCCTGAAACACAGACTCAGGTTGCCCTGACTATAGTAAATACACATGGTAGGTTAATTACCTCAATTGAGCCACTCCCCCATGTATACATCTTCCAAAATAGCATGCTGTACATTTCTATTTGTCTGTTTAAATATATATATACATACACAGATAATCATCCTTTCTTTAAAACAGCATCAATGTGATTATCCAACAAAACAACCAGGAAATATCTAAAACAGACAGAAGAGTCAGAAAAGGAATGCAAGTGCCAATGGTGGGTGGCCCAGAGTCAGCACTGGGCAGAAACCAGCTGAGCAACTTCTCCTGCCTGGCATTTCTTCACTCAGGAGTTGGGACACCCACCAACAGGTTTTGTTGGAAGGAGGCCCACCTCTGAGTAGGAGGCTCCTGACCTCTGGGGCCATAACACATCACATAACTAAAGGCTCAGCCTTAGCCTTGTCACTCATCCATCAGAGATTAAGAGAGGAAGTACTTTATTGGTTTTGAGGTTTCGAAAGGAGGAAAGACTTTACACCTAGTATGCTAACCCCCTTAGCTGTACTCCAGAAAACAGCAATTAAGGATTGCCCAATTTGGGGGACTTGTCTTAGCAGTAAAAATCTCACATAACTAGTCTAGTTATTAGGAAGCATATACAACAACTCAACAAGAAAATGGGGGCTCACAGATGGGGTGGTCCCACAAGCCACTGTAAATCACTGCTGTGTTATCAAAGTGTGTGTGTGTTTGTGTGAGAGAAATAAACACACGCGCGCGCACACACCCTCGAAACCTGATTTATTCAGAGTATAAACTCAGAGACCAGTAACTGTCTCTGCCTGGATTGAACATTTACTTTATTTTCATTATTATATCCAAATCCTGATAACCCCCAGCTCTCCTGAAAAGATCACCAGACATATTTCACGCTCAACTTCATGCATGCATTAAAGCTACAAAGTGTAACTTTGGGTGGGTTTCTTAAGGGCTCTTCTTTAGGTTGAGCTCTAGGTTGTCTAATTTGGGAATCCTGATGGTAAGAAAAAAATGCTCATTTGAAGCCTGTGTGCATAATTATGGCAGCTCCTGTTTCTCAGTCTGGGGGTCTCTGTCCCATCGAGAGAGAGCCTGAGTCTGTACTTAGGAAAGGCTGTGTTTTCTGCAGAATTAAAAACAACAAACAAATGAATAAATAATATATTTTTTAAAATAAATTAAAACAGCATCGTCTTGAAGTTTCCTCTCCCATGAGATGAATATGAAGAGAAAAAAAGGTGGGTGAGTCATAATCTAGTCTCTTATATCCCTAATAATTAAAAGACAAAATATTTATTTAAAACACTGCCAAAGAGCAACTGAAATCGATGCCCTCTTTTGGGGCTGTGGTGGACATACCAACAGGGGCCAAATAAATTTTAAAAAGCCAAGTCTATACTGGACTTATTGGCTCACACCTAAAATCCTAGCATTTTGGGAGGCCAAGGCAGGTGGATCCTTTGAACTCAGGAGTTCAAGACCAGCCTGAGCAATAATGTAACCTCCCCCCTCTCTACTAAATATAGAAAAACTAGCCAGGTACTGTGGCAGAGACTTATAGTCCTAGCTACTCAGAAGGCTGAGGCAAGAGGACCGCTTCAGCCCTAAAGTTTGAGGTTGCTATGAGCTATGATGTGGTGACACTCTAGCCTGGGTGACAAAAAATATATATAGTCAGGTCTATTAATAAACTTTTCTAGATGGCAAAATTTCCCAAAATAATATTCTAATTAAGATATATTCCAGTTGACCTTAGAAGTAAAGTAGGGCCTATTTATTTTTTAAAATATATTATTTATTTATTCATTTGTTTGTTGCTTTTAATTCTGCAGAAAACACAGCCTTTCCTCAGTTCCTCAGTACAGACTCAGGCTCTCTCTCGATGGGACAGAGAACCCCAGACTGAGAAACAGGAGCTGCCATAATTATGCACACAGGCTTCAAATGAGCATTTTTTCTTACCGTCAGGATTCCCAAATTAGACAATAGAAACTAGAATTAGGAAATTAAATTTTTCTACTTATAAGCCCTTTTAGGTCTAAGAACATATTCCCTCACTATTTTTCACTCCTGAGGTGTTGTCTGAAAATAATCAAACAAAAAATTAAACATGAACTCTACAAACTCTTAGCTCAAGCCTTAAGCAACCATCTTTCCCAAAAAGCGTCCCTGGACACAAGCTCAGCATTTCACTCTTCCTTTTGCTCACTTTTTGCAACCCAGCTCTGCCTCCCCAGCAGAGTTCCTACTAGTCCGCGCATCGGCTCTGACACAAATTTGCAGCCTGGCAAGGCCTCCAGTCAGTAGGGGACCCACAATGGCAGCAACATGACAGTTCTCACTGGTGACAGGTTCCACTGTGCTCCAAGGTTTTAGAGAATCTTTATATGTTGCTTAAATATATTTGTATTCTGTTTCTTGTTTTAAAATATTGTTTATTTGTTTTGTTTTATTTTCTGCTGGCTCAGAGCTCTGGCAAGATTTTCACCAAATTTCAAATCTTGGAGAAAGAAGCCAACCTGGAGATAGCCTGTGGGTGGCCCAAATACTAAACTTCCCCAGTTCCTTTCCTCATTGCCACTGCTCAGCTTTCCACCACTTTTGTCATTATCTGTCTTTTCCTATCTAGCAAAGAAAACTAGTTATCGCTTCTCGGCCTTTTGGCTAAGATCAAGTGAATAATATATGTGTTGTGTTTATCAAAGTAACATACGCACCTAACTAAGTGCAAACATAAGAAAAGGGCTTATGATGGAAAGCCTACGTGACCAGGTCACCCCACTCCATTTCTAGCCCTGCTCCTCAGGGTAAACCTTCCTTCCGATGGTTTTTGGTGCTACTTCTAGTACTACGTAGATCCCTCTCCCAACATTTCTAATATACAGATTTCCTAATTTTATCCTTCTTGAACATTTGCAACTGACCTTCTGCTGTGACAGATGAGGACAGCTCGCACACAACATTCCCATCCTCACAATGCCACTATTTTTTGTTCTCCTGGTAACTTTAAGAAGTTATACACTTGTACCTTTATTAATCCATCACGGACAGTTTCGCCTGACTTTCCACTTTGAAAGGTAAAAGCACTGGCACTAATCACAGATTCTCATCACTGAAATGCAGCTTTGCTGTGGATAACAGCAGAGTAAGTTTGACTGTGGAGTTCATGTCTAATTTTTTTGTCTGATTATTTTCAGTATGGCTGAGAAGAGAATGAAAATGAATTATTAAAATGAATCACTTATTCTCCCATTCATTCAATACACGAGTAATAGCACCCAATAAGTTCTAGACCTATTTCAAATCCCTTAAGCTCATCCCACCAATACGCAGAGTAGCTGCAGCCTGGCCTGCTCCAAGGTGCCCTCTGCACCAAGATGAGCTTCCACTTCATATACGTGATCTCTCCAAATGATGATGACCCTCTGATCTTAAACAAAGATCAAAACTTTTCAAGGCTGGGTGCAATGGCTCATGCCTGTAATCCTAGCACTCGGGGGGAAAGAAGGGAAGTAATTTGAGGTCAGGAGTTTGAGACCAGTCTGATCAACAGCAAGACCCCAGCTCTACTAAACAGTAGCCAGGTCTTCTGGCATGTGCCTATAGTCCCAGTTAATCCAGAGGCTGAGGCAAGAGGATCGCTTGAGCCCAAGAGTTTGAGGTTGCAGTAAGCTATAATGCCATAGCACTCTACCCAGGGCAACACAGTGAGAAAAAAAAAAAAAAAAAGAACTTTTCAGAGACAGCTCCCAGTACATAAGGCCAAGTATAATCAGCTTATCTCTCAGAAGTAGACATACAAAGACGGAGAACCAAATGGGAGACTCTCCATCCCCTGCCTCACACCCAGCTCCCCTGCACATTTCTGTGAAGGACCTCTCCATCCAACTGAAAAAGCTGTGCAAGCCACATCCAGCTCCTTCACCATTACCTGAAGCAGCAGGGGGGACAATGACCTTGAAAGGCTTACAGGAACTCTCCTTTGCCTAGTAGCCAGCTCAACCTTTCCTCTGCTAGCAGAAGACTGGCAACTGCAATGATGTGCTCTCCGGGCTCCCTTTCCCCTAACCCCATAAGTACAAAGCTCAGTACTTGCTCTTTAGTTCACTGATTTCTACAATTGCTCACAATACAGGCACAACATACCTGCAACATCCTCAAAGCCCCTGCAGCCAAACCTTAAGACATACATCTCCCATCACTAGGGGCTGGGGGCCAAGTTCTAAGGACTTGTGCTTCTCCTTTCCTTTCACCCCCTTTCCTTTTAACAGGAATGTGAGGTCTACAGTTTTTATACCAAAGAAAACCAAATAAGAAAATATTATATCTTTTTAACACCCAGAATTTAAAGCTATCACAATGCTCTTCAGGTCACTTGCTGGTAGATAGACACACGTCTCAAACTAATCAAGGAAAGCAGAAATGTGAACAGTGAACACAACCTACAGCAGACGGGACTCTGCAGGACTGAGTCCTTCACCACCAGCGCACTCGTCCTTGTCACCTGCCAAGACCTCAGCACTGGAACAAAAGGGTCCCAGTTGCTCAGGGTGCCCCACGGAGTGCAAACACCCTCTCAAACTTCAACAAATGAAATTGCTATTTCTAGTGTAGAGATAAGATGTTTCACTCCACTACTGGCTAAAAAAATCAGAACTCACAATCTGCTGAATTTCCTCATTATAAACTTACCCACAAAAACACCAGAACCACAGGAAACACCTCATAGGAAAGAGAAATGAGCTGGCCTTTTGAAAATAGAGAAGAAATTCAAGGAGCAATAGAAGCCAAACTGATATTCAGCCAAGTACCATTCCTATTTAAAGAGTTGAAACATCCTTAATAACCGTAAGTCTTCAGCTCTCAGTTCAGCCACTTTCCTCCGTGGAGAGAGACGTGATTATGAGCAGAACAGGGCCTTCTCACGGCTTAATGAGCACAAACCCACAGCTCCACAGACCCTGTGGAAACACCCAGGGACCCCGAGGGGGTGAGGGTATGCAGCAGAGGTAGGAGTGTACCCTGCCCAGCAGCAGCATCCTCCTCCCACCCACTACTGCCTGCCGCTGGAGCAGGATGTTAAGAGTCTCCCGGCAAACAGATGCCAAATACAGCTCACTTCTCCCTGACCTCAGCTCCTCTAGGATTGACAATCAACACGCAGAATACTCTGCTATCCTAAATGATTTCAAAGTACAGTCAGCCCTCCATATCTGAGGTGTGAGGTGACACTCCTTGTGGTTTTATTAAAATTTATATTTTCTTGATAAGTGATGTTGAGCATTTTTTCATATACCTGTTAGCTATCTATATGTCTTCTTTTCAGAAATGTCTAGTTAGGTCCTTTGCCCATTTTTTAACTACGTTATATGTTTTCTTACTATTGAGTTGTTTGAATTCTTTATATACAGTAGAACCTCCATAGTTGACTCCATCCCTACATGGACCACCTCAAGTTGATGTAATTTTCACAGACTGGACATGCACCACATGTACATATCAGTACAGTAGGCCCAGGTTCTTAATGTTGACCACCTCCAGATATGCACCAGTTTGTTACAGTCCCTTGGATCTGCTTTATTTGGGATATTAACCTCTTATCAGATATATGGTTCACAGATATAACCTCCCATTTCATAGGATGTCTCTACACTCTGTTAATACAAATGAATTTCTAATGGTAAGTTTTTCAGGCCTCGGTAAGGATGGGGTGAAGTCTTTCCCTTGGGTCAATCACTTCCACCCCCTACTTCTTGGTTGTCTTCAGGAGCCCAGTTCCTAAGCAGCCTGAAAATGCCACCTCTGAGCAATGCCCTCTACAGTGCTCTCCCAGAATAGATACTACTGACATCCTCCTACTTCATCTCCCAGCGGCATTGCGTCCACATTCCTACTGTCCTTTTCCACTAAAGTCAGGTGAGAATTATGTGAATAACTTAAACCATAAGATTTCAAGAACTCTGTTAAATTGGAAATGTAAAATTTCACAAACCTATAAAAATTTGCAGAAGGTAAGTTAAATAGATAAATTTTGTTATTCAAGTATTGTTTAAAACTGTAGAGCAGGGTACTATAATTTTCCACATAAGTCACATTAGCCAAAGGGGGGGGGCTGCAACCCTGATATATATTTTCAAAATATCACATTATATGCTCTTAAGAAAAAGCCTAGAATATAAATTCAATTTTTCAAATTCAATATAATTTCATTAAATATAACTGCATTAAGTTATTTAAATTGTTTTCAGTGATATTTTCTGTAAGGCACTTGAACAAAGAAAGACATCTGGTTTTATTTAAGGCCAGTGATAAGAACTTTATGAGACAGGGAGAAACTACTGTAAATCAAAGGAATAAATAAATTACAATAAAACGGGGTCCCAGATTTCAGTAACTGCTGGACGATTCTGTTTCCTGCCCTGGTGTGGGGTGAGGATCCGTTACTGTATGGAAGAAACCTCAGACTGTCACCTGTCACCAGTGACAGTATGCCCTACATCTGAGCCCATCACACAGCATGAACTCAGAGGCTATGACGAGGGAGTGCGGGGGGTGCCTTTTACTCTCCATCTCCACTCACCTACCCTCCTGTTCCCAAGAAAACACCAGGTAGTGTGGGAAACAGTTAATCCTGCACTGGGGAAATACACACACACACACACACACACACACACACACACACACACACACACAACAGATGAGCTGAGATAGTCTGAACTTGGCATCTCAAAGATTATCTGCCTGAAACAGTAAGCAAGAAGTTTGCAGAAGTCAAAGCCAAAATCAGGGGTGAAGTTCAACATAGACCACTTTTCTTCCTTTTCTACCACAAAGACACTATGATGCTTGGCTGTATCTCACAGGTTTGTCTCTTCTGGTAGCTCACTCTAAAATCTCACTCATGAGATTAGCCAGCACTATGTATGAACCTCAATGGCTACAAAACTACAAATATTAGTGCTCCTACCTAGAAAAAAGCCTAGGTCCATATGAGACCTTTAAAGGGGGTTAATGTGTGGTCTAGTTGAAAAGTTGAGAGGTGGGCCCACCTGGCTCACTATATCCTAGAGCTATAGGCCACCACAGTGTCATCCAGAATCTTAGTACATCCTAAAACCAGACGCAGACACTGATCATTTCACAATGGCAAAAATAATATGAATGATAATAAAGCAGGTTTTACAGAACAGCTGTGAAACCACATAGGTCCACATAAAAGTTTTAAGTTCCTGACTGTGACAAACTTAGGCCAAGCGTGGTGGCTCATGCCTATAATCCTAACACTCTGGGAGTCCAAGGCGGGTGGATCACCTAAGCTCAGGAGTTTGAGACCAGCCTGAATAAAAGCAAGACCCCTATCTCTACTAAAAATAGAAAAACTAGTTGAGTGTTGAGGTGGGCACCTGAGTAGCAGTCCCAGCTACTCAGGAGGCTGAGGTAGGATGATCACTTAAGCCCAAGAGTTTGAGGTTGCTGCAAGCTATGATGCCATGGCATTCTACCAGGGCAGCAGAGTGAGACTCTGTCTCAAAAAACAAACAAACAAACAAACAACAACAACTAGACATGTTTATTGTCTGGTTTGATGAGAAAGAAGACAGAAGGCCCAGGCCCAGAACAACAGTCTCTAGTGCTACCGTTTTGCCCCAGGCATGAAGCAGAGCAGTTTGATGAAACCTGCTCCTCTCTCTTACCTTTACTACTGAAGTTCTCTTTCCTCTGCTGGGAGTCTTCACTACACTAGTATTTCCAGCAAAACAAGCACTATCAAAGGCGACACCACCCTGAAGTTAAGGGACAAGGCTGAGAAAGAGAAGAGGAAAAGAACAAACCTTCACCTGAGCTTGTCTTTACTAGGAATTATTTTTAAAACCAATATCCCACAGAGAAGGCCATAAAAGATGGCAGCTCAGCATCACACAGGGCCTCTCCACTTACTTTCCTAACTCTAGAGACAGGTGGTCATCCATCCATTTTACAAATCAGTGAATTGCTGTTAGCAGATAAGGAGTAGGAAAAGAAACATTCTTATACAAAGGTTCTGCTATGAAAATCTCTTGAATGAATGAATGGCCCATCACTCCACTATTACCAATTGGTGACCAACAATAATTCCCTACTGTAAACAACTGGGGAATCTAGTTAAAGGGTAAAGCGGGGACTTCCTTATACTATTTTTGCCTTTTGTGTGTTAGTCTGAAATGAAATAAAAGCTCCAAAATACAGAATAGGGGAGAAAAAATTTGTCCTCTGAGTAGAGTAGGGTTCCACTGGAAATCAACACTAAAAGAACTTTCTAGGAACTTTTACAAATAAAATCTGTGTGCCCATGCAGAAGCAGGAAAAGTAGACTCCCCGTGAGCAATGAGAAAGGAAAAAGGAAGAGTCTGTTTGAGCAGGAAACAGGCATGTGTTGGCTGGGCATGCTGTAGCAAGTGGGAAAAGGCATGGGATCTGAGAGGGAAGGCCAGCCACACCAGCTGTGCACAGAGGGACAGAGAGATCCCAGGAGAAGGGCGTGGAGGCACGTGGTCAGTCAGACACAGGGCAGTACAGGAAAGGATGCACAGGGGATGTGAATTGGGGTTTTAATGGAAAACTACATGTATTAACATGTGACTTGAACTTTATGTAATTAATTATATTAATGACTACTCTGCACACAGTCCTCACCTTTCCTCTAGGCTTCTAACAGCAGGGCCTAATAAGCCCGCACAGCCTCCCACCAGCCCTAAATGAAGACAGATACCAGACACAGGCAAAGACAGCTTGTAACACACACTACAAGACAGCAGTGCCCAGACCCAGGAGCTGAGGCCTACTGTAAATTCCTAGCCTGAGGCATCTGGAGTTTTTCCTGAAATAAGCCAAGCTTTCCAAAAGCAACCTAAGAACCAAGTATCCACTGCACTAGCACCACAGGAACATGGAATTTTAATAACAAAAGTGCCTTTGTAGCTGAATAAAACAGAATCTGGTCTGGTTTCAGTATTCCATACCAAATGCTTTGAAGACAAATTTAAAATTCTACAAGGTCTTCTTCCAGTTTCCTGGACATAAAGTGTTTCCCTGAAAAAAATTTTGTTTCCTATAAAGACAGCACCAAATATATTCAGGTCATTTTTTAAAATATATGTGTAAAAAATACTTCTGAAAATGAGATGTTTTGCCACACAAACTAATAATAACAGGCAATTCAGTTTCTCAGGGCTTACAATTATTTTCTTATTTGATATTATTTTAGCACATTACATAGTGCTGACAAAGTTATTTTAGAGCTTGTCTTTTAAAACAACAAATCTTAATGGAAAACATTATCAAAGTAAGATTAAAACACTATACAGAGGTATTTTAATATCTTTATAAAAAATAACTGTTATTATTTTAAGTATTATTCACTCTGATGGGAGATTGGGGGGGGGGACAAAATGTCTGCAATGAATGACTCAACTAGGTGTGGCCCAGGCCTTGCTGTGAATAAAACCAACTTCTAATCATCCAGGACAAAGAAATGAATAAACTAAGTTATTTTTAAATGGATTTACGTTTTGTTGCAGCAACCCCCTCCCAATACTATTTTTCCAAGCTAAACATAAATTTGATAGAGTAAGCACTGCTGGGGTAGCTGCCTAGCACCTTCCCATCCCTGAAACTCATCTTTTTTCTGAGTCATTCTTTTATCTGCGATGTCCGCAAAGTGCAGTCATTCACACCACAACAGGCAAAAAGGCCTGTTGTGGTGTGAACAGACCCCCCCAGGGCCCAGGAGCAGCTTCAGAGGAAAGGCTGAGGCCCTGCAGAGCCTCAAGTATAGTAGTGGGGCTCCCAGAATCTACATTCCTACAAATGACCCTGCATGACTCCCTAACCAGGGTCATCTACCCAATGTAGATCCCCTCCCTGGGGGATTAGCTGGACCTAAGGGAAGGACCAGTTTCTTGCCAGATAGCTGGTCTCTCACAGAGCCAATTCCCATCATGCAAATTGGAAGTAAAGAAAAAATGCTGGAGAGCAGCAGAGATGAGGGAGAATCCTGAAGGCTGGAAATCCAGAACATACCCAGCTGGACCCCTGCCCTTGAGTTTTGGGAGACAGACATTCTATGTCCTTATAACACGTATCTATTTTTACTTCAGTTACTTGGGATGAGTTTCTGTCACTTGCAACCAAGAGTCCAAATT
This sequence comes from Loris lydekkerianus, assembly GCA_963574355.1. Lineage (NCBI taxonomy): Eukaryota > Metazoa > Chordata > Mammalia > Primates > Lorisidae > Loris > Loris lydekkerianus. The sequence goes on along the minus strand of CAUYPK010026468.1, from coordinate 4,163 downwards.
AACAAATCTAACTCCTAGCATACATACCAGAAAAAATGAGAAAAGGTACCAAAATATTAAAGTTAATATACTGGGTCTAAAACCTTACAGTACAATATAGATAACCATGGGATTGGGGGGGAAATGTTTTTTTTTAATACTAATTTTTAAACAATTGCCTTTCCACTAAAGCAGAGAAAGTTCTGGGTGAGCTGATTAACTAGATTTTCATTTCACCTCTGATTTCATTACCAAGCCACGGACCAAGGGGCAATTTTGCATGTGGGGGATTTCCACATCTGTTGCACAATATTCCCCAAATAGAAGAATATTTATTTTAACACCAAAGTGCTTCCATAACGCTTATGTGCTATCTTAAAGAAAAAAAGTAACTGCAATGTATAAAATAAAAGTTAAAAGAACAAATTATAAATATGTAAGTGGAACAGCTTCAAAGCTCTTTGAAACAATAACTATCCACTCCCTTAAACAACAGCAACTTCAAAAACACAGATAAGCAGCCCTAGAGAGCCACTGGCTTATACAACACAGTAACACAGGAGTGTCAAACTTTTTTTCTTTTCTGCCATACACTGGAAGAATAAGAGCTGTCTTGGGCCACACATTAAATACACAAACACTAACAGAAGCTGATTAGCAAAAAACAGGTCCCTGCATACTTTTCCTGATGTCCAACATCACAGATAAGCAAAAAAAGTCCCCTCAAAATCAGCATGCAGTTCACAGACTGGACACACCTCCCCACACACTAACAGGTCAATAAACTGACACACAATTAATTGAGTTTGAAGGTACTGTCATTCAGGCTGACTTTTCTTATACTGATAAGACACTATAGTATTGTTATGTTGAAAACTGATGAGACCTAGATTTAAAACAACCCTAGAAGCATTAATACAACTTTTATTAGACATTATTTTAAAAGGCTAAAGACTGTGCCAAAATGGAGGAAGGATGAGTATTTCCAAGTATTTATACACTATCTCTCTCGAAGCTGTACATGACTAACAAACCAAGAAAAATAACCCAAGTATCTTTAGTACTCAAACAAGGCCATGCCATTGAAAGTCAGCAGAGCCAAGGAAAAGTAGCCTTGGGTGTTATAGTCACCCGAATGCCCAGGACTCCATCCTCTGAAGGACCCATGGCCACATGTAGGAGCCACATGCCGGCCCTGCTCCTAAGACCCCTCTGCACCATCCACGGCCCTTACCAAACTCGGCTCTTCATTGGTAAATCCAATGCACACTTTGCAACCCTTACCTTGCCTCACCCCCCAGGATGCGTCCTTGCTTTGGAAACACTTCACCCTGGGTTTCCCTAATGCCCCACCCTCCTGGAAGCCTCTGTCTCTCTGGCATTGGCCCAGACTTCTGCGAGGTCCTCTCTTCCACTCCTGGGCCTATTAATGGCAGTGGAACCACTTTTCACCTCTTCCACCCACTCTCCATTGGAGAGTGGCAGTCCACAACAGGTCTCAAATTTTAGGTAGATCCATCATGGTCACAGAGTCTGACACAATTCATCTGGAGTGAAGCACAGAAATTTGCATTTGTAACAAGCTCCTGACATTTTGGGTTCCTGAGTTCTGTATCACTCCACTCAACACCTCTGAGTGGCTAATCCAGGGAGCTCCAGATACAATGAAGGCTCTTCTCACCCCTAACCCTTAAGCCTCCCTCCCAGGCTTAAAGTGGGGACACAGTCATCCCCTTTGATCCTCCTCCCTTCCACATCTAATTAATCAGCAAACACAGTTGAGTTGTTTTTTTTTAACCTGCCATTCCCTGGCCATTTTCCCAGTTTAAACCGCCAGCGTCTCTCACCTACACTACTCTCACAGCTTCCCAGTGGCATCCCCGCCTCATATCTCACCCCTTCCAAGCCAAATCCTCATTGCAGCCAGAATGATTTTCCTAAAACACAAATCCAACCATGTCACTGCCCTGTTTAAAATCCCTCAGAAGCTCTCAACCAACCTAGGACAAAGTTTATACTTTTTTTTAAGAACAGTTTCACTGAGATATAATTCACATACCAACAAAATTCACCCATGTAAAGTACACAACTCAGTGATTCTCATGTATCAACAGGGTTGTGCAACCATCACAACAATCTAATATTCATCACTCCAGAAAGAAAACTCAGTACCCATCAGCACTCACTTTCCATGCCCCCTCCCTCCAGCCCCTAGCAACCACGAATCTTCTTTCTTGTCTCTATGCTATTCTGGACATTTCATATAAATAGAATCAAACATTATGTGGTCTTTTATGGCCAGCATCTTTCACTTCCCATGTTTTTAAGATTCATCCATGTTGCGGCATACATCTGTCCAACTTCACCCCCTTTTATGGTTGAATAATATTCTATTACATAAACATATTATATTTTGATAATCCATTTACCAATTATGGACATTGGGTTTCCTCTACTTTTTGGCTAGTATATATAATGCGACTATGAACCTTCTTATAAGTTTTTGTATGAACACATTTTCAATTCTATAGGATGTATATTTAGGAGTGGAACTGCTGGGTCAAAGTATAGCTCTATATATAATTTTTTGAACAAGTGTCAAACTGTATTCCAAAGTAGCTGCACCATCTTACACTCCCACCAGCAACATATGAGGGTTCAAATCTCTCTGAATGCTTACCAACATGACAGTAACAGACAAGGGTTACTCCCTGTCTCTACATTTTAGCCAACCTGATAGGTGTGAAATATCTCATTTTAGTTTTGATTGGCCATTTATATACCTTCTTTAGAAACAATGTTTCTTTAGATTCTTTGCCCATTTTTTAAATTTGGTTATTTGTCTTTTCATTAAAAAGTTGTAAGAGTTCTTTATACATTCTAGATCCAACTCCTTTATCAGATATAAAATTTGCAAATATATTCTTCCATTCTATGAGTTGTCTTTTCACTTTTTTTTTTTGAAACAGAGTCTCACTATGTCACCCTTGGTAGAGTGCCACGGTGTCACAGCTCACAGCAACCTCAAACTCTTGGGCTTAAGGTAGCTGGGACTACAGGCACCCACCACAATGCCTGGCTTTTTTTTTGTTGTAGTTGTCATTGTTGTTTAGCTGGCCCAGGAGGGCTCGATCCCACCAGCCTCAGTGTATGTGGCCGTGTGCCCTACTCACTGAGCTACAGGCACTGGGCCTGTCTTTTCACTCTTAAAAATCTTTTTTCTTTTAATTCATTTTTGTCTTTAACTTTCTGGCCTCTGACCAATCTTTCCACTTTCTTGGTAGCATCCTTTGAAGCATAAAAGTTTTCCATTTTGCTAATATCTAATTTATTATTTCTTCTATTCCTTGTGGGTTTGGTGTCATTCTAAGAAATCATTACCTAAACAAAAGTCATGAAGATTTTCAAAGAGTTTTATAGCCTTATGTCTCACATTTAGGTCTATAATCAATTTTGAATCACTTTTTACATATAGTGTGATAAAGGATCCAATTTCATTCTTTTACATATAGTTACATAGTTGTCCCAGCACCATTTGTTGAAAAGACTATATTTTATTTTCATTGAACAGTGTTGGCAGTCTTGTCAAAAACCAGTTGACCATGAATGTATAGATTTATTTTGAGACACTCAGTTCTATTTCACTGATCTACATCTCTATCCTTACACCAGTACGTTATTTTGATTACTACAGCAGTGCAGTAAGTTTTGAAATCAGAAAGTATAAGTCTTCCAATTTTGTTCTTTTTAAGATTGACTTCCTTATTCAGGATTCCTTGCATTTCCATATGAATTTCAAGATTAGCTTGTTAATATTTGCCAAAGGGGGAGAGGGGCAGCTAGGATCTTGACAAAAATTGTGCTAAACTTACGGATAGATTTAAGAAGTAGTGTCATCTTAACAATATTAAGTCTGCCAATCCACAAACACAATGTTGTTCCATTTATTTCATATTCTTTCATTTCCCTTAAGAATTTTCAGTATACAAATCTTGTACATCTTTTGTTAAATTTCTTCCTAAGTATCGCATTCCTTTTGATGCTATAAATCAGGGGTGGCGAACACGCGGCTAGAGCCGCATGCGGCTCCCGGCCAAAATGAATTTCGGCTCTTTGCCTCTTATCATTATTTTGTATACTGTGGCTCTTTGCCAAGTTTGGATTTTGTTATGCTGCTTCTGAGG
>CAUYPK010026467.1:0-10901 GCA_963574355.1 Loris lydekkerianus | reverse complement strand
TGGTCTGATGAGAAAAATGTGTATTCAGTTTTGTTGGGATGAAATGTTCTGTAGATGTTTCTTAAGTCCAGATGTTGAATGTTTGAGTTTCTCATAAATTGAGGTGGATTCTGGTTGGGTGCATAAATATTAATAATTTAGATCTCATCATATTGAGTGTTACCTTAAAAAAAATAAAGTCTCCACCCTTTTCCTTTTTTATTTTGGTTGGTTTAAAGCCTATTGCATCTGTGAACAAGATTGCAATGCCTGTTTTTTTCAGCTTTTCATTTGCCTGGAATATAGATGACCATCCATTCACCTTGAGTTTATATTTGTCTTTTTAAGTAAGATGTGATTCTTCTATGCAGCAGATATCTGGCTTGAGTTTTTGTATTCAGTCTGCCAACCTGTGTCCTTTTAGAGGACAGTTTAAACCATTCACATTAATTGAGAATATTGATAAGCCTTTTGTGAGTACAGTGGACATTTATAATCCTTTTATGACTGTGGAAGCTGGAATTTGATGAAAATTATCTGGGTTGGTTTACTTTTGTGGTGGAGGATTACACTGGTCTTTATAAATTATATGTCTGAAAATATCCTGGAGAGCTGGTTTAGTTGTGGCAAATTTATTCAATGTCATTGAATTATTTAATTTTTTCATCATAAATGAAACTCAGTTTAGCTTGGTACAGAATTCTGGGTTGAAAGGTATTTTGTTTTAGGAGATTAAAAGTTGATGACTATCCTTTTCTAGCTTGAAAGTTTTCAGCAGATAGATCTGCAGTTATTGTAATATTCTTTCCCTTGTAGGTAATGGTTTTCTCTCATCTGCCAGCTTTTTCTTTTTCATATTAACTGCCAGAATTTTCTTTTTCATATTAACTTTAGTGAAATTGATTATGATGTGTCTGGGAGATGTCTTATTTTGGTTGAGTGGTGCTGGAGTTTTGAAACTGTCTGCTGTCTGAATTTAAGAATGCCTTGACATGTCTGGAAAGTTCTCCTTCATAATCTAATGGAGAAGAAACTTTTTGCTTTGTGATGCCACTTTGTTGTTTTCAGGGATCCCTATAAGACAAATATTGGTTTTCTTTGAATTATTCCAGAGCTCTCTGAGAGAGTGATCTTGTTTCACCCACCATTTCTCTTCCTCTTCGAGAGTTTGGGAGCATTCAAAAGCTTTGTCTTCAGTGTCAGAAATCCTTTCTTCTGCTTGCTCCATTCTGTTACTGAGGGATTCTACTGTGTTTCACAGATCTTTAAGGGCTGCCTACTTCTTGTCTCAATGTGTCAAAATCTTTGCTCATGTGGTCTTTGAATTTGTTAAATTCTTGAGATATCTTTGGGGTTACTGCTTGGAATTCTAATTTGATTTTATTTGCTATCCAGATTCTGAATTCGAGTTCTGACATCTCAGCTAGTGGGTTTTTTTGCATGGTATCTTGTGCTTTGTCTGCTCCATTTATCTCTGAGGGAGTTGATCTACTCTGATTATTCATATTTTCAGAGTTGTTTTCTTGATTTCACCTCAAGATTGTTTTTATCATTGCCTCTGGTGATCCTCAGAGCTGGGGAGGTGTCTCTCCAAGATTATACCCCAGCAGGATCATTCTATTGTTGTTAGACCTTTGTAGGGAGTGACCCTGTGTAGTTCCCAGAGGAACTCCCAGCTAGGGAGTTCTACTTGTGGAAGCAGCTTTGCATGTGACACACCCCTATCCAGCAACAGGGCTAAAGTTGGTGCACATGGTTCTGGTAGTGCCTGGCAGCCAGTAATTTTGGCACAGAGAGCTCAAAGCTCCAGCCATCTCTGGTCAGGAGAAGGACTCTGCATAGAGGCAGGGAGGGCTCCAGAGAGCACGTGGCTACCAGTATCTCTGGTCAGATGAGCAGGCCAGTGTGGAAGCAGGGAGGATACAGGAGAGAGGATGCGAGGTGTCACAGCTCCTATAGTTCCTGGTCAGGGCATGCAGAGGCCTGGTGGGTGCTGGTCGCAGTTCAAGGGTCTTGTCACAACTCTTATGGAGGTCCAGGTGGCACCAAGCCCAGGAGTTTGAGGTTGCTATGAGCTGTGATGCCATGGCACTCTACCCAGGGCAAAAGCTTGAGGCTCCAGTGTGCCAAAACCCGTCTCCCTCTTCCCCTGAGGGTTAAGGCTGGAAGGCAGCTCAGTCCCCACCTTTAGGCTGCTCAGCCACTAGGTTACTAGCTCCCCCTCGATTCTTGCTCTCGGATTCTGAGGACAGAGCTTGATGGGACAGTTCTCTCACTATGGTTCCCTATGGCCCAGCTCAGTGGCTTAGTCTGGGGCCCTAGACAATGCCCAAAGTTCTCCGCACTTTTGCTCAAACTCTCCCCAAGGCAGTTAAACTGACTTCCAAGTCCAAAAACACTGAAACAGTTCACAGGTAAGGCCTTTCTGGTTTGCAACCTCACGGCTGCTTGTACCTATGGTTGCTGGTGGGATTAGATCGATCAAACACATGCAAATTTTCCACCGTTTTTGTTCTCATCTTGTGTCCAGAAGTCACTTGCTGACTCTCTGTATCCTCAAAGGGATGATTATAAGAAGATTTTACCAACAAGAGATGCATGGAGTCCTATTTCTACAGACTCACCATGCCCAGTTTCAGGGAAGCTGTTACTCGGCCCCCATCTTTCCCCACTCTCCTACAGGATGCTAGATTTTATCAAATGTTTTTTCTACATCTCTTCAAAGGATTATATTGTCTTAGGTATTTTTTTTATTGATATATGTGTAACATTTCTCAATTTTCATATGTTAAACCAATTGGATGAAGCCTACTTGATCATAATGCATAATTTTTTTTGATGAGTAGCTGAAATCTGTTAGCTAAAAGTTTGTTGAGTTTTTTTGCATCAATATTCATTAGTAAAATTGATCTTTGGTCCTCCTTTTTAGTTAAGTCATTTTCTGGTTTTAAACTGAAGGTGATATTTGCTTTATAGAACATAATGAGGAAGGTTCTTTTCTTCTCTAATGTTTTGGAATAGGTTATTTAGTATAGGTCCAAGCTCATCTTTGAAGATGTGATAGAATTCTGATGTGAAGACATCTGGTCCTAAGCTTTTGTTGTTTTTGTCATAGGAAACTTTTTTTGTTGTTTGTGGAATCTCAGTGCTTGACATAGGTCTGTTCAATAAATCTGATCTATTTCTTCCTCGTTAAGTCTAGGAAGATGGTGTGATTCTTTGTCCACTTCCTTCATATTGGTCCATTTTCTCCACATTTTCAAATTTGTGGTGATAAAGTCTTTGGGAGCCATCAGAAATAATCTTTTATATCTATGTGGTATCAGTTGATATTTTTCCTTTTTCATTTCTGATTGAGGTTATTAAAGATTTTACTTTTCTGTTTATGGTTAATGTGGTCAAAGTTTTATTAATTTTATTTATCTTTTCAAAAAAACAACTTTCTGTTTCAGTAATTTTCTGTATAATTATATTATTTTCAATTTCATAATTATGCCTAAATATCAGAGAAATACAAACAAAAACCACCCTAGGATATCACCTAAATGCCCTGGGAATGACCCAAAGCACAAAATCTCAAACCTGACAAGGCTGGAACAAATGTGGATAAAAGGGAGCAGTTCTACTTAGCTGTACAGAAACTATTGAGCTTAATTAAATTCCATTTGTTCATTCTTGTTTCTATTGCCATGGAATTATCTTCCTTATTAAGACATGTATACACAGATCATAAATATATTTATGCCTTTGTGGAATTCAATGTGATGATCATTTATACAATTTAGAGTGCTTGCATCCTACTTATTAACATAACTTTCACCTCATTTACTTAATCACAGTGTTAAGACATTTGTGTTCAATACTTAATAGATTTGCTTGTATCTTTGCAATGTGCTTCATAGGTGAGGTCTCAACATTAACTCTCCCTTTATGGAACCACCTCATTCCCTTTTTTCTTTCGTTCTTCATCCTGGGCTAAAGTTGTGATTCATCTCTCATATGAAAGTGTAGGTGATTATAAATTTAATTTGTAGTAGTACTTAGTAACTTATTTTTTTTTCCATTCCTGAAATAATCTACTAAAAAATATATCTTTTAGAAACACGAGTCGGTGCATGATGGCAGACAGGACGGACGTGTAGCCCACCTCTCCCAAGCCATCAGGTGAGAGGATAGAGGGTAAGGACCTTTTCCTGTGGATTATTGAAGAGGACGGACTGCTGAAGACGCTCAGCAAACTGGCAGATTGCTATACACAAGGGGTAATTTAAAACCACAGACTCTGTTTTAGAGACTCTTCCCTGCTTGGCCAGGCTGGCCAGCAAGCACCTTTCCCCAAAGAACAGCAGCTTGTAAATGCTGACAAACCTGTTGGCAATAGAGGGGAAGGGATCCCACCTGGATAACAGGCATTTTTAACTTTGGGTGGGCACCTTTCCCCCAGGTGTTGGAATGGGCTGGCGGTTCAGGCTGCATGGCAAACAGGTGGATGCTGACCCAAAGGGGAAACTCTGAACCATAAAACTCAGAATAGGGCCCCCAGCACTCCAACCAAGGGAGCTGGCTGCAGCCACTTCAGCCCTGGGAGACAGCTACAGCCTCTGAAGCAGCAAACCTGCTGGCTTCCGGAACCCAGCAGCACTCCTCCTCCCAACAGGCGATTGCAGTCGCCAGCTTGCAAGAGAAACCAAGAGCACAGTGGAAAGATTTAAGATGCATGGACACCTACATTGAGTGAGAAATTGGTCCCAAGTGCTGTCTGGAAAAGAACAGCCAAAGTTACACAATTCTTAGGCAACAAACATTTACAGAAATTCCAAGATGGTGATTGGCCATTGAAGGTGGTTACCATGGTAACAGTATAAACTGTGAATCAGGTATAAGACTGAGAACCACTCACAACGCCACCTAGTGTCCAGAAAGTATATTGCAGCTTGAATATATTCCTACATAAGTTGATCCCTACAGCAGACTTATAGTTGTATATAGGTATATTTCTACACGTAAGAATATTTTTGTAGTTGGTGCCTTTTTCTTCTTTTTTTTTCTTGTTTTGTTTTGTTCTGCTTTTTCCTCATCATTTTCTTGGAGGAGCTTTTGATAATTTTTTATTATTACTTTTTATATAGATATATTTTTTATTTCTGTTTTCTAATTTCAAATTTTTCTTTCTTCTCTTTTAACATTTTCACTTACACAACTATTATCTCTTTTTTATTTTTTTACTTCTTTCAATTACTTTATGATTATCACTATTTTTATTGCAGTTGTTTTTATGTTGCTGTTCTCGTGGGTGTTGTCTGTATGCCTGTGTTTCCGTCTATTTCTGGTAGCCTTTGTATCTGTTTATTTGTTCATTTGCTCTCAATGAGATTGGTGTTATGACCTGAAACTCTGAGCTCCCAGCACTCCCCTCCACTCTCACTCCATGGTCTGGAGGCCTGCCCCCCAGGAGTCCAGAATCTTGGGTGAACTCTCGACAGGTGTGGACAAGACCTGGTCTTCAGCTGGCCAGTGCTGATTTTGTAGCACAGGAGTGAGGAGATACGGTTGGATAATAGGGATTCACACCAAAGCGGTGGTGCCCCGAGGCGTAGAGCAACAGCCATCTTCAGCAATAACAAGGCCCACCTCCAGATATCCCATAGCCACTCCACCTGTCTCCCTGGGCAACCAGATAAGGCCAAGCATCTTCTCACATGGCAAACACCACAGAACAGACCTGAGACTGAAACACAGGCACCATAGTTAAAGTGTTTGCCTGAGGCAGTACTGACCTGGGTGAAACATGGGGACTAGAAAACAAACCCACAGAGCCTGGAAACTCCCAAGATGTGACTTATCCAGAGGACCACTTTATTGAGCCTAACATACACCTGGCGCTTAGGGAATCATCAGCCTATAGACAAAGGAGGCGAAGAGGCTACAGCTGACAACTAATTGTGCTGAAAATACAAACACAAGAGTAAAGACAGGGCTTGAGGCACAGGTTCTGGGAACTCAAATCAGCCTGTCCTCTTCAGGGGAATTTAGTAGGGTCAGAAATAAATTTCCACAAGGTTGTTCCATTCACCCAATAATATAAACCCTGGGTGGGACAGGAATTGAGTGAACACCTCCAGCCTCCATCAAGTGCCCGAGGTTAACAGGCCTCTCCACCCCCTGGTGGATAAAGACAGAGAGCAATGGCCTGACTTAGCAGACACAGACTATCCTGTGATTTAGGCAGATGCAAACCTCTGAAGTATCTGCTCACTGCAGACTACTGACTAGGTCCAGCCCTGGGGGGCTAGCAGCATCTGGGTGTGACAGAGCTGCAAAGTGAGGAAGAAGACATCAACCTTCCATGACTGATTTTCTAGCTGGGTGGCTCCTCGTGACTCCACGCAGCACTGGACTAAGCCATATTAGAGCACTCACCAGACTTCTTAAACTCTCTCACCCAGGACAGCTGCTGACTGAGACAAATGATTTGAAATTTTTGAACAGAGACAATCACCTGGAGACTATTCAGGTGGGGCTCTGGGTGTGTGGTTGTAGGAAAGTTCAATTTTCCTTTTCTACTTGTTACCTGTGGTGGGAGGGGTGACTTAATTGCTGATATTTCTCCACAGCTGAGACTTAAAACTAGAGAAACTGTTTCACTAGAGTCAAACAGAAACCAGCTGAAACCAAGACAGAAACACTTAGCCCCTCTACACCAAACAGGGCCCCATTTTCTCAGGCCACAGAACTGTATGAGTACTCAAAAAAGCACAAGAAGAGAAATCAAAGGGAGTAAAACAATTATGGAAAAGAATCAGCAGGAAAACTCTGAAAACATGAATAACCAGAACGAATCAACTCCCCCTAGGAAAGATATGGGAGATGTAAATTGAAGATTTCATTCACAAACAGCTGGCTGAGAAGAAATAAAATTTACAATTTGGATGGCAAACAAGATTAACAATATAGAACTAAAAATTTGAGAAGAAATTCAAAAGCTCTCTCAAGAATTTAATGAATTTAAAGACAAAACCACCAAAGACTTAGACACACTGAAGCAAGAATTTGCAGGCCTCAAAGATCTGAAAAATACAGTAGAATCCCTCAGTAACAAAATGAAGCAAGCAGAAGAAAAGATTTCTGACATACAAAATAAAGTCCATAAAGGCTTCTAAACTCTCAAAGAGAAAGAAATGGAGAGCAAAAACGGATCATCCTTTCAGAGAGCTCTGGGATAATTTGAAGAAGGCCAATATATAAATAATGGGAATTCCTGAAAATAATGAGGTCACCTTGCTGGCCACAGAGGCCCTTCTGCATTAAATTATGAAAAAGAATTTTCCAGAAATGCCAAGAGATTCTGAAATACAGATAGCAGACAGCTTCAGAACCCCAGCATGACTCAACCTGAATTAGACTTCCCCCAGGCATATCATAATTAGCTTCACTAAAGTTAAAATGAAGGAGAAAATTCTCAAACCTGTCAGGTAAAAGAAAGTTATTACATATAAGGGGAAGAATATTAGAATGACTGCAGACCTCTCTGCTGAAAATTTTCAAGCCAGAAGAGGGTGGTCATTGACTTTTAATCTCCTAAAGCAAAATAACTTCCAAACCTGAATCCAGCTAAACTGAGTTTCATCTCTGATGGAGAAATCAAATATTTTAATAACATTTATATGTTAAAGAAATTTGCCATAAACAAATCAGCTCCTCAGGATATTTTCAGACCTATCCTCCATAATGACCAACCCAATTCTATACCACAAAAGTAAACTCACTCAGAAACTTCTGATCTAACTCCAACTCCCACAAAGTGAAAGAATACAAAATGCCCACTGGACTTTTGAAAAACTCGATACCCAAAACTTCAAAAGACTTATCAGTATTCTCCATTAATGTGACTGGCTTAAACTGTCCTCTAAAGAGGCATAAGTCAGCTGACTGGATACAAAAACTCAGGCCAGATATTTGATGCATACAAGAGTTACATCTTAACTTAAAAGACAAACACACTCTCAGGGTGAAAGAATGGTCATCCATATTTCAGGCTAATGGTAATTAGAAAAAAGAGGTTGTTACAATTTTATTTGAAGACACAATAGGCTTTAAACCAACAAAAATAAATAAAGATGAGAATGGTCACTTCATATTTGTTAAGGGTAATACTCAATATGATGAGATTTCAATCATTAACATATATGCACCCAACCAGAATGCACCTCAATTTATAAGAGAAACTCTAACTGACATGAGCAACTTGATATCCTCCAACTCCTTAATAGTCAAAGATTTCAACACTCTTTTGGCAGTATTGGTTTGATCCTTCAACAAGAAGCTGAACCAAGAAATTTTAGATTTAAACCTAACCATCCATAACTTGAATTTAGCAGATATCAATAGAATATTTCATCCCAACAAAACTGAATAGCATACTTCTCATCAGCCCACAAAACTTACTCCAAAATTGATCACATTTTAGGTCACAAGTCTAACCTCAGTAAATTTAAAAAAAAATATTTAATGCATCTTAATGGACCACCATTAAATAAGACTTAAGCTCAGTAACATCAGAACCTGCAAACTCATAAAAAAAAAAAAAAATAGAAGTTAAATAACCTTATGTTGAATGATAGCTGGGTCAGAGTTGAGATTAAAAAAAAAATTGCCAATTTTTTGGAACAAAATGACTATAAAGACATGAACTATCAGAACCTCTGGGACATTGAAAAGTCAGTTCTAAGAGGGAAATTTATAACACTGCAATCCTTCCTCAAGAGAACAGAAAGAGAGGAAGTTAACAACTTAATGGGACATCTCAAGTGACTGGAAAAAGAAGAACATTTCAATGCGAAACACAGTAGAAGAAAAAAAAAATAACCAAAATTAGAGCAGAATTAAATAAAATTGAAAACAAAAGAATAATATAAAAGATCAATAAATCGAAAAGCTGGTTTTTTGAAAATGTCAATAAAATAGATAAACCTCAGACCAACCTAATCAAGAAAAAAAAGACTAAAATTGCCAATCCCATTAATCAGAAATGACAAAAATGAAATAACAACAGACTCCTCAGAAATCTAAAAAATCCTTAATGAATATTACAAGAAATTTTACTCTCAGAAATATAAAAATCTGAAAAAAATTGCCCAATACTTGGAAGCATGTCACCTTCCAAGACTTAACTAAAATCAAGTGGAAATGTTAAACAGGCACATTTCAAGTTTGGAAATAGCATCAACCGTACAAAACCTCCCCCCCCAAAAAAAAAAAAAAAAAAAAAAAAAAATTCCGAGACCGGATGGTTTCACATCAGAATTATATCAAACCTTTAAAGAGGAAATAGTACCTATATTACTCAACCTGTTCCAAAAGGTAGAAAAAGAAGGAAGACTACCCAACACGTTCTATGAAGCAAACATCACCCTGATCCCCAAACCAGGAAAAGACCAAAATGGAAAAGAAAATTATAGACCAATATTACTAATGAATATAGATGCAAAAATGTTAAACAAGACTCTAACAAACAGAAACCAGCAACACATCAAATAAATTATACATGAGGACCAAGTCGGTTATATCCCTGTGTCTCAAGGATGGCTCAATATAAGGAAACCTAGAAATGTAATTCAGCACAGAAAAAATTAAAAAAAAAACCATATAATTCTCTCAATTGATGCAGAAAAAGCTTTCGATAACATCCAACATCCCTTCATAATCAGAACACTTAAGAAAATTGGTATAGAAGGGACATTTCTTAAACTGATAGAAGCCACCTACAGCAAACCAACAGCCAATATTATATTGAATGGAGTTACATTGAAATCAATTCAACTCAGATTAGGAACCAGAGAAGGCTGGCCATTGTTCCCATTGCTTTTTAACATTCTGATCGAAGTTTTGGACACCACAATAAGGGAACAAAAAGCGATCAAGTGTATCCACATAGGGTCAGAAGAGATCAAACTTTAGCTCTTCACAGATATGATTGTACATTGGAAATCACTAGGGACTCTACTACAAAACTCTTAGAAGTGATCAAAAAATACAACATATGGTCAGAATAAATCAAACTATCACACTTCGCAGACAGGATTGTGTATCTGGAAATCACTATAGACTCTACTACAAAACTCTTCGAAGTGATCATAGAATACAGCAGCGTGTCAGGTTACCAAATCAACATTCAAAAATTGGTAGCCTTTATATATACCAACAATCGTCAAGTTGAGAAACAATTAAGAAATCTATCCCATTCACAGTAGTGCCAAAGAAGATGAAATACTTGGAAGTTTTTCTAACTAAAAACATGAAACATCAGTACAAAGAGAACAATGAAACTCTAGGAAAAGAGATAGCTTAGAATGTTAACAAATGGAAAAACGCCATGCTCATGGCTGGGAAAAATCAACATTGTTAAAATGTCCATACTACCCAAAGCAATATATAATTTCAATTAAATCCCCATTAAAGCTCCACTGTCATACTTTAAAGATCTTGAAAAAACAACACTTCATTTTATATGGAATCAGAAAAAACCTCGAATAGCCAAGTCATTAACAAAAATAAAAACAAAGAAGGAGGTATCACGCTATCAGACCTCAAACTTTATTACAAATCAATAGTGATCAAAAAATCATGGTATTGGCACAAAAACAGAGAAGTAGATGTCTGGAACACAATAGAGTACCAAAAGATAAATTCACATACTTAGCGCTATTTATTTTTTTTTATTTTTATTTTTTTTTAGTTAATTGACTTTTTTTTTTTTTTATTAAATCATAGCTGTGTACATTGATATGATCATGGGACATCATATACTAGCTTCATAAACCATTTGAAACATTTTCATCCCAATATTCAACATAGCCTTCCTGGCATTTTCCCAGTCACCGTGGCATGACATTTACATTTCACATTTGCTGAGTTTCACCCTT